>JAWWNI010000010.1:0-10000 GCA_034642065.1 Darevskia nairensis
AGGCAGCCAGTGGTCTGTTGGAAGATATTCAATTAGATTTTTCCTTCTTTTTTTGCTTTAAAAAGAAAAGAAAAGGGGGAAAGTGGACAATTCGGATTAGGAGTTTTGATCCCGATGTTTACTTCGGATTCAAGCGTGCCACCGGGAAACACACTTTGGGAAATCCATCTTTTGTGGCCCATCAAGACTAGGGATTTTTTATTTATTTATTTGGGGGGGGGGGAGGAAAGTCTTTAAAAAAGATGTTCCCTAGCGATAATACGCTTTGCTTTCTCTTCTTGGACCCTGGAAAGATTTAAGAGGTGTAGGAAGATGCCAGCCAGGTTCTGTTTAGTTTTAAATAAAGGGTTTTTTTTCTTTCGTCTCCGGACGATCTTCCTTTGTCTCTCTCCTTTCCTTGTCCACCTTTCCAGGAGTTTGTCTTCAGGAATGCTTTCTTTTTTCTTTTTAATAAAATAAATAAATAAGTCATTTAAAAAGTGAAGCCTCATTCCATTCATACTAACCCCAGATATACTGGATCCCCTCGGAAGCTGGAGCATAGTCAGCTCAGGATCCCTGTGGAAGAGGGCCATCTGACTACTCGGAAGTCAGCCCCGCTGAGATCCGTGGAACTTTCTGCTAGGGAGAGATGTGCGCATCGCAGCCTCAGGCGAGCAGATCCGCTTCCGACCCGCAACCTCCGGACACCACCTTTCCAGGGCCGTAAATTTGAGGAGTCAGAGAATAAAAAGAGGCCTCAGCAGAAGTCTGGAGATTGACAGCCCGGCCCCTATCCAAAGTTAGGCGCGCTTAAACCCCACCGGCTTCCCTGGGTTTAGTTAGGCGCGCCTAACTCGGTTTAGGCTGAGGTGGTGACCGGATCCCACGCATCTTAGCGGCAAAGAAGTCACACAAACTCACTTTCTACTCTTTAGGGCTTCTGTGGGGTGGAGGGACTCCGCCGCAGTCTCAGAGGCGCCTACTCCAGAGTAAGCGTGGTGAGCTGCTTGTGACAATCCCCCATCCATTCCACACTTTAAAAAGCTTCCTGTATCAACCCTTCCGAGCAAAAGGGCCGGAGCTCCGGCTGCAACGTTAAAAAAAGTGCCCAACTTCGGAACAAGAAAGTTGCCAGGATTATTTCAGCCGAATCTCTTCCTCCCGCCTCTGCCAAAGTGACCCCGAAATCCTTGACACTCGCTTCCAACTGGGGTAACCAAGCCGGGCCGCCGAGAAGTTGCAATCCAGGCGAGGAGCTAATTCAATTAGGGTAAGGGGGTGGCACAAAACAGGAAGAAAATGCTGCGCGCAAGGGTTGGGCCGGGGTCTTTCGAGCTGCATGCTTCGGAGTCACTCTGGAAAAGTCTGATTGGCTCCACATTGCTCCGGAGCAAGAATTCTAAAGGCTGCAGCCTCAGGAGCGGCCGATCCTGTTCCCATTGGTGCCAACCGCATCCAGGCCAAGAGGAAAACGCGTCCTGGGGAGCGCAGAGGGCCCGAGAGCTCAGTGCTGGAGACTTAACCCAACTCAGGCAAGGCGATAGTTCAGTGGAGCGCTTACTCGCGAGTAAAGGCGCCTCCACGGGATTGAAGTTTGGGGGGGGGGAGCCTGCTTGGTTCCAGGAGTTTTGCGGGCCCATCCGTTTGTTGGTTTCACCCGGTGGAGTTTACTCGTAAGTAAGTCCCGTCTAAGGACAGCAGGTTGAAATAAGGGTACCGGCTTTTTGACCTTAATAGACCCATTTATACATTCCCTCTACGCCTGCTTTTGGTGAATGCATCCACACATGCACATGCCATTACGTGTTTGTGTGTCGCGCTTGTGTGTGTGTGTGTAAATATATAAACCCCACACCCACATTGGGCCTCCCTTTTGCTAAATAGACTGCTTTTTAATTAGAAACCCTCTGGCCCCATTCATAATTTAATATGGGCTTTTCCATGGATCAATAGGGGGATGGCGTTAATTATTATTTTGATTGATACGATCGGATGGCGCTGGTTTAAACACAGGGCAGGGCGGGGGAGAAATGTTCCATAAAAAATATATATACTACATCCCCCTCCCGCGCCCCTTTCCTTCTGCCTCTTTGCGCCTCCCCCCCCCCCCAAATACTTTTTTTTTTTTTAAAGTCTTTCCAATCCCCCTCCCTGCGCTAGAGAAGCCTGAGAGGAGATGAAAAGGCTTGTAGTTTTAAATTCATTGTGACAGCTCTGGAAAGAGCGGATGATGAATCTCCTATTATTGGATCAGTCTATTTGCCGCTCAATGTCTCCCTGTAATTGGAGCAACATCACTTTAAAGGTTCAGAGGAGTCGAACGTTTCTGGTGTAGACGGAGAAGAAGACGAGGTGGGGGGGGGGGAAGAGAGAGAAGGAGGAGGAGGGAAGAAAAAGAGGAAGGGGGGCGAGAGAGAGAGAGAGAGAGAGAGAGAGAGAGAGAGAGAGAGAGAGAGACCCTCTTCCACAACACACCAGCGAATGTTTTAAAGGGAAATCTATTAGTGATTTGGAGGAGAAGGTTGCGCGGGGGGGGGGGGGAGAGGTGGGTGACGACGAGCGCGTAACTCCGCTTGCTTTTGAGTATTTAACTGGGTATCAATCAGATCTCTAAGTTCTCCTGTTTTCTCCCCCGCACCCCCCCAAATCCCTTTTATTCTCGTTGGCCTAGGCAGCTCCCTCCTTCCCTCCCCCACCCCCTTACTCCAGGGGCTGGAGGAGTTCTTATCAAAGAGACCCCCCCCTTTTCCCTTTCCTCCTCCTCCTCCTCTTTCCTCCTTTCTCCTGCTTGTCTTGTTGTGACAGCTTTGATATTGTTTATTGAGGGTGGATGTCAGGTATAATTAGCAATCGATATGGAAAACGTTTGGCTCCCCCACCGCCCTGGCACGTCTCTGACGTCAGGGCCGATTAACGTTTCTTATTGGTCCCAAATTCCCCGGGCCTGAGCCTAATTATGGGGAGGCCTGATGTTGATAAAGTTAAAGCGCCCGGGCGCCCTCCAGCATGCGCCCTTCCTCGCGCGTCTACCTCGCCACCGTCGACGACGCTGCTGCCACCACCACACCGCGGCGGCGCTCCTCCGGCGGCGGTGGCGGCAGCAGCAGCGGCAGCAGCGGCAGCAGCAGCAGCCGCCGCCGCAGCAGCTGCGTTAAGGGAGGCGCGCAACCCCCCACCCCCCGTCCGCCCCCTCCATGATGGACAGCCGCATCCTGGAGCACCCCCATGCCCAGTTCGGAGGCTTGGTGGGCTTCCCTTACCCCCCTCGGCCATCACCATGTCTACGAGCTGGCCGGACACCAGCTGCAGTCGGCCGCCGCCGCTGCCGCCGCCGCTTCGGTACCGTTCTCCATCGACGGATTACTCAACGGCTCCTGCGCCGCCTCCGTGGTCAACCCCAACCCGCTCCTCCCCTCCGGCTGCGGAGACGGGCAGCCCTTCAAGCTCTCCGGTAAGTCGGCGGGCATGGCAAGCGCCTGGGTGGGATCCGGCCCGATCCGGTGCCTCCTCCATCCTTCCCTCCGTAACAGCTTGCTTGTTTCCCTCCTCGCCTTCTCCTCCTTCCTGGAATCACCGGCAGGATAAAACCCAGGGCTTTCCAGGTGTCTTTCGGGGGGTGGGGGGGGGGCGCCAGACTGAGCAGGAGCAGGGGTGAATCAGGGGTCAGGATCAGACATCTAGATTTTTAAAAAACAACAACTCCGCCACCAGTTTCCATCGCAAGCAACTTCTCGGATGGGGAGAGACACCCGCGCCTCTCCAGAGCTCCAGGAGCCGCGATGCGCAATCGATCATTTTCTCCTCCTCCTCCTCCTCCTTTCTCTCCCTCCTAGTTGTTTTGTTTCCAGTAGATGTGGGGATGTTTGGGGGGGGGGGAAACCCGAATAGGGTTTTTTGGGTGGGGTGGGGGGAATCATCAAGGTTCTGTGAAATTGGGGGGCGAGAAAAGGCCCTCGCCTCCTCCGCAAGCTCCTTCGCTGAATATTCTGCCCCCAGCAACTCATTTTATTTGCTGAAGGTGGAAACGGAAACGGCTTCTCTCTCTACGCTTCTCACTCTCCCCCCCTTTAGCTCTTAAAAGGACCCAAAATATACTATTTTTGTATATTAAGTATAGTATTTATGCAAAAACGATAAGATACCTCTGCTCTTTAAAATCCCCTGCACTTATTCTGAAGGAAGCGAGCGAGGCAAGCGCTCTCTGCAGCGCACATCACAACCGATCTGGCTTTGGGCTTGGGTTAGTCGTTTGGTGTCCTCGCTCGCCAAAACAGAAAATCCGAACAAAAGAGAGGTGGTCTGCAATTGGGGGGGGGGTGAGAGGACGAGAACGATGGCACCGAGGGCCTTGGGAAGGTCAGGGTTTTACAGTTTTGCGCAAAGGCTCCGCGGCCCATCGAAAGTTCCCAGGTGCCACCTCCTAGATCCCCTTCTATTTTTAAACCCAAACGCCTAAAACCTACAAATCCACTCCGGACATAATGGAGGCCCTTTTATTTTTGACCTCACAGACCTGAAGCGTGTCATTTATTTGGTAACTTTATTCCAACAAAGCTACCTTGGATCTCGCTTGAAAATAAGAGAGTGGGGGGACGGGACGGGACCACGTGCCAATTATTTTTAAAAAATAATAATTGAAACTATAAAGCAAGAGGATCCTAGCTCTCGAAATCAGGACAAATATATTTATTACTGTCCAACTTCGCTTGAACAAATAAAAAAAAGTAAGGCTCGTTCCAGAATCTAAAATGATATATTTCTCCTGTAAACAATCCTCGAATTAACCTTTGGCGACAAAAAAAAAAAAAATATTCAAGGAAGTTGTGTCTCCATCAATTGGGTTTTAGCTTCGGAATAAGAATATACGATCCAGGTATATATAGAGAAAACTGATGGAGGGATAAATCAGGGTGACTCCATCTGTTTTTAAGTATGAAGGCGGTTCCCTCCCCATTGTTATGGAATGGAAGGGGATCGTCTATCAATTAGTAATTGGTATGAAGAGTTTGCTTCTCTCATCGCTCTTTTTCGCACCCCCCCCCAGACTCTGTGGATCCTGACAAGGAGAGTCCAGGTTGCAAAAGGCGACGGACCCGCACGAATTTCACCGGTTGGCAGCTGGAAGAGTTAGAGAAGGCATTTAACGAAAGTCACTACCCCGACGTATTTATGAGAGAGGCGCTGGCGTTGAGGCTGGATCTGGTGGAATCCAGAGTGCAGGTAAAAAAACCCGAGCGAGGCTCCCCTTCCTTCCCTCCACAACATAAAGCGCACGAGGGTCCACTCCGAAGTCAAACTCGTTTCAGGCTTCAAGCCTTGACACCTGCCCATTGAGCACAGCGGGATATTCAGCTCTTGGTAAACGTATATATAAGACTACTCTGTGCAAAGCCTGCCAGTTCTTTAGCATGGGAAAGAGTTACGCACCTTGAGCTGGATCCGGCCCAAATTCTGACCTCACCAAAATCTTGCGGCCCCCCCTTCCCACTCTCTGTCGGGCCCGCAAACCAAATTTACCAACTTTGTGTTTGATTTTGTTTAAAGTTGGAGAAAGCATTTTAGAGGGGTGGGGGTGGGGTTAGCAAAAATAAATGCCTCCCCTCTTTGCTCCTGAACATGCTGGGGGCGGTGTTCATTGTGTGGAAGTGGTCTTGCGTCCCCCCCCCCCACCATCCCAGTTCCCTTCCCTTCCCTTCCCTTTAATTTCCGCCCGCGGGTAGGGGAAAACCCTCTCCATTTATATTTATTTGTACTCTAGCTTTCGGGAGTTATTTGTTTTTTCGTCTCTATTTTCTTCCCCGCCCGACAACCCCTAAAAAGAAGTAGACCCCCGGGATGCAGTTCAAGTGCAGAAGGTTCTTGAGGTAGTTTACATTAAATATTTTCCAGAGATAGGCCTGATGAGGGACACGCGAGTTCAGATTTGCCGCTTAGCCCCTGGGATGGTGGGGGGGGGGGGGGGAGAGAGAGAGAGAGAGAGAGGCGGTCGGGGAGATCTTAAAGGGTAAATGGCAAAGGGGGTTAGATTTCATATATGTATATTTGCCCTGTAGTACAATTTTCACCTATATGAAATTTAAGCAGGATGCGGATTGCATGTTGGTTTCAACCGCTCTTGTATACTTTATAATTTTTTTTTGGGGGGGAGCAATTCCCCCTCCTCCCCCTCTGCTTCAGAGCAGACTTTAAAAATAACCTCATAGGCAATTATTTTTAATAACAAGGCACTAATACCGTTACTCCCCCCCCCTTAGTTCTGAATTTGGAAATAATAGAAAATCCTACTCAAACTTTGCAACATCTTTCCTGGGGGTTTGGGGTCGAGCATCGAGGAACTTGGGGTGGCACACTTTTCAACGCCCCCCCCCATATCGGAGCAGCCGGGCAATCGAAAACAAGGAGTCTCTCTCCCACAGAAGCCCCTTGTGTGTTCGTGCGTGTGTTTTTAAAAAATAATAGAGTTGTTACTTGCAAAAGCGCAGGGGCTAATAACATTACTGACTCTTATTAATCCGGGCTGGCATTGTCTAAAAGGTGTATTTACAAAATGCTTCCACCCCCCTCTCTTCCCCTCTCCTGACCTCTTCTGTTTTGAAATCCTTTTATCCAATTTGTTCTGAGGCTGTTGAATGAAGTCAAGACCCTCGATTTCCCTCTAATACGATAATGAGTAATTCTCGGTGACAAGGGCTGCTGGAACTGACAAGTCAGGAAAGGATAGGGAATTGCAAAATACATACCGGCAGAGCAAGCTTAATAATAATAATAATTATTATTATTAATAATAATAATTATTATTAATAATAATAATTTTCTTATTATTTTAAAAACAAGGTTTTCTGATAGGGACCAGCAAGGTTGATTAAGTTACTTATCCTTCCCTTCACCTCCCTACGTCCTTAAAAACACACACACGCTCTAAACATAGAATTCCTTATGCACCCCCGAGACTCTCCCCACCCCACCCGATCTCCGGTTTACTTTTGAAAGTTGATTTAAAAATTATTAATATTAATGGTGTGATTTTGTTGTGGGCTCTCTGCCATGATGATTGAGGTGGGGGGGGGCAAAGAGTGAAAAGTGCAGGAAAGTCAAAGGATTGGGGGGGGGGAGAGACGACCACCTCACTTTGATACTAAAACAGTGATGTTTAAGTTGGGGACCTGTTAGTGAATGTTAATTTATTGATTTGAGAGCTCGTGGGAAATAGCACTCCCCCCCCCCCTCGCCAGGCCTCTTCTTCCTTTCGGGGTTTTGTTTTTACACCTTTGCCCAAGGGTTTTTCATTTTCTGGATCTTGGGACGGACACTTTGTCAAACCTCGTTGATCTTAAAGTAGTATTCCTCCTCTTCGTCTTCAATCAGTATGTTTTAGTTGGGGGGGGGGGAGGATGTTGCTGTTGAAAAAACGATGGTATACGTGCCTTATTTGTTTGTTTTTTAAAAGAAAATCGTGTGCTTGTGATGGTGGTGGGAGAGTTCTTTAAAAGCTGGTGGTTGACATCTGACTTTCCGTAGGGTCAAATCTTCATCACTTTCGTTTGTCAATTTCACAGTCTTCAAATTAGGCGCTCTCTCTCTCTCTCTCTCTCTCTCTCTCTCTCTCTCTCTCTCTCTCTCTCTCTCTCTCTCAATGAAAACCCAGGAAAGGATGCAGTCGTGATTTTAGGGGAGAGGGGAGGGAGGTTGTCGTCGAGAAAACACGTGTGGCAGATTCGAAGTACTCCCCCCCCCTCCCCCGCCACCTTTCCAATTCCCCTTTACTCCTTCGCAATTCACTTCGGAAGGGGATACCCGGGATGTGGTGACTTGTGTGATTGTTGAGGGGGGGGGGAGTGAAAAGGGAGTAAAGACTTTTATTCGTAGTGCATGGCATTTCCCACCCACACCCCAGTGATATTTTATATTAATAAATAATAATAATAATAATAATAATAATAATAAATAACAACAATATACTGTCACCTGATTAATACGATATAATTAAGATGTTTTCCCTGCCGCCCGAGGGCCCTTGCCAACCGAACCGAGCGCACAAACCCATGAGCGGAAAGCCTATTTAGAAAGTGCTGCATTTGAACCAACAAGCACAATCTCTTGTATGTTTTTTTTTGGGGGGGGGGCGGACTACGACGACGTGGGAGTTTGCCATCAAACTTCCAAAAGAGGAGGCCGGTTTGGATATCCAGCCCTGGATTTTTACGCATGTAGCAGGGAAGGCAGAGAGCGAGGAGAGCGAAAGACCAAACAACCACAATATTTCCGGCGCCGCTTTGATTTTTTTCTTGTACCTTCCTTTCCTTGCACGCTTTTGGCTCTAAGCCTTTGAATTTTCAGACGACCCCCCCAAAAAAGAGACCCGCAGGATTATTTCTCTCTCTTTCTTTGAGTTATATATTTGCTGGAGTAGTCTCTACTTACACCCCCACTAAAAACACCAAACTTCCCTTTCCTTCTCTGTCCGAATTCTGATTTCTTGAGGCTGCAATCCTAGGCTCCTTTACCTGGGAGTAAAGCCCATTTAACTCGCTGGGGTTGAGTTCTGATTAGAGGTGTGTAAGATTTGGCTGTTTTATTAAAAACAGAATAAAATGCAAGCTACCCGGGAATGGTTAACGCGGGTCGGGACTTGGCTGCTTCTGCGCCCCAAGCAAGAAGGGGAAGAGGGAGGGGGGATGGAGGGTTGTGGGGGGCGGCGGGAGGAAGCTGGCGACCCCCCTCCTCACCCACTGGCCCTCGGGGGCCACCAGGGGGTCCCTGCTGTTAACGGCTTCTCCTTGTTCGGTGTGTAGGTTTGGTTCCAAAACCGCCGGGCCAAATGGCGAAAGAAAGAGAACACGAAGAAGGGGCCCGGCCGGCCGGCGCACAACTCCCACCCGACGACGTGCAGCGGGGAGCCGATGGACCCGGAGGAGATCGCCCGCAAGGAGCTGGAGAAGATGGAGAAGAAGAAGCGCAAGCACGAGAAGAAGCTGCTCAAGAGCCAGAACCGGAACCTGCACTCGCCCAGCGGCCTCTCCGTCAACAGCAGCACGCAGAGCTCCGACAGCGACGGCGGCGGAGGAGGCCTCTCTCCGGACCCTCCGGACACTTGCAAGATCGGCCCTCACAACCCGTCCCGGCCGGGCAGCTGCGACCCTGCGGCCTCGGCTTTCTACCCGAGCCGAGGCGGCCACGGGGTCTGTGGTGGCGGCGGCGGCGGCAGCAACCGGTGTGGCGACAAGGACGGGTCCGCGGCGTCGGGCTCCGAGTGCGGGCCGCCTCCCTCGACGGCGCGAGGCGGGGTGGGCGGCTCCGGCGGCGCCTTGCCCAAGCTCAACCCTTTCAGCGTGGAGAGCCTCCTATCGGACTCGCCGCCGCGGCGGAAAGCGGCGCTGGATTTCCCGCAGGCCTTGGCGCCGTGCGCCCCGACGGCGCGCACGCTCATCGGCAAGGGGCACTTTTTGCTCTACCCCATCACGCAGCCGCTGGGCTTCATCGTGCCCCAAGCCGCCCTCAAGAGCAACCCGGGCCAAGAGCCGCCGCAGGGGGGCTCCCCTCTGCCCGCCGCCAACCCCAGCCCGGACCCCGCGCCCCCCAAGAGCAGCAGCACCGCCTCCATCTCCACGTCCGGAGGCCGCTTGCCGCCCGAGAATAGCTCCTCCGTCGCGCCCGGGGCCCTCTGCGGACTGAGGAAGGCCGTGGCTTCCCCTCCGGCCACAGCCTGCTCCTCTTCCTCCGCTTCCTCCTCCTCCTCTCCCCCCTCTGCCTATTGCGATTCCTCTTCCCAGATGGACAGTAACTGCGCCGTCGTGCAACCAAAGTCCCCCGCGAAAGACGCTTGTCAATCCAGAGACAATCCGGATTGTCGCACAGAGCCAAACTGTCCAGCAGAGACCAGCAATTTAGACTGTGAGGAAGTGGATATGGACTAAAGAAATCGCGAAGAAAAGGGCGGGGGAGGGAGAAGAACCGATTATATATTAGATTCCTTGCAGGGGGGCGGGCAGGGAGAGGGGGCGATTCAACTTACCCACCT
>JAWWNI010000010.1:15000-257500 GCA_034642065.1 Darevskia nairensis
AAAAAAAAAGGGGGAAACTTCACCCAAGAAGGCAAGCCACCGTGTGTGCGCGCGCACGTGAGTGTGATGTAGATTGAAGGGGCTCTGATCAGTGGGTTCGTGTGGACGAGGCCTCCCTCCCACTCGTGGAAAAGCCACGCCACACACCATTTTGCAATACATATATATATTTATCAGAGGGCGATTCGGATCTCTTGGCAGGAAATATTACAGCGGCGCCGTGGAGAACCTTCCGGCGGGCCCCCTCCCTCCCGATATCCATTTAGGACTAGAGAGCTGCTGGTAATTATATAATTTAAAATCCATTTAACACTGGCTAGCACGACAGTAAATATATGCATATTGCTAATAAGATTTGCACAATTACGTCGGTCAAACACAGGGAAATGTTTACCGCCTCTCCTTTCAAAATAATAAATAATAATAAGAGAGAGGAAACTTTCCCTAACTTCCTCCTCCCCGCTTTCACTTTCTTCGGGGGAGGGGCGTTGTTTATTTCACAAGCCTTGAAGGCAACCCATGGGGAGGGGCGTGGGGAAGCGTGTAGGAAATTCGGAATCATATATCTGATACCCCGTAAGATAATAAAAACCAAATATTTGCAGGAATGCCTCTTGCAGTTAATAAAATACGATTATCAGATAATCCTCCGCAGCGAAGCTGTTTGTATAGTTAACAGATGATTACAAAGAGGGGAGTTGGGAAGAGAGAGGAAAAAAGTCTCCACTGTACGGGCAGGCGAAGAAGCATTTCTTCCCCACCTTTCGCAGGGTCAAGCTTGAAATATTAACAAACTGAACTGTTTAATAACTCCGCAGCAGCGCCCGAAGGCTTTTTCCTGTCTGTTGCTGCTGCCTTTTTCTAGACAGGGATGAAACAAGCAAAGCAACGCGTGTCTGAGGCTCCCTTGTTATATAACAAGACTAGTATGGTTGAGAGGTGATGGGAGGAGATGGGGTGGCGCTGGGGGCTGGGTGGGAGAAGAGAAGAAAAAGCCATAAAAGGACTGGATGGGTCGGAGTGACGATTTTGGGTACACATGACTTGCGGAGTTGTTTAGTCTGCCTACTGGTCGCTTTCCATGAACGCGTTTTTCTTCCCAACCCGCCGCAGACTCAACATGGTGTCAGAAGCGAAACCTTTCGCGGCCCTCTCCTCTTACGCAGGACAAGAACGGATTGTTCCTGCTGCTCTCCCCCAAGGCGTTGAGGGAGACCATACCCCCGGTTAGCTTGAGGCTTGGCTGACTCTTCCTCTCTCCCCAGAGTTACCTGGGAGTAAAATCCCACTGACGTAATAGTTTCCGAGCACACCTGACTGGCGATTGGACGGCCGAGGCAGTTCGCTGCCTCCTAGGAAACGAGCAGGCGCGCTGGGGGTGAGGATGGGGTAACAGAGAAGCGAAGGGGCAGCTGTGGGATCTGGGCGCCCCCGGCAGCTCCTGACTTCCCCCAGCTCTGCTGGGAAGGATCGAAGGTTTCCTTCTTCGTGCACGAGGCCGACTCAAAGACAGGGAGAGCAAAGCTCCCGCCACTCCATGCCAAATATAAGGGTGGCGGTGGCGCCTTGCTCACAGCACCCTTCTCCCCATTAAGCGCCCTTTCTGGAGAGGTGCACCGAAGGGCGCTTTGGCCACCCTAGATCATCGCCCTGCGCTTTCGCTGCAAGGGGAGAAAGGGGGTCGAAAAGAGCCCCCGCTTCCGATATGGGATAAATGCCTCATCCACCCAGAAATGTTTTGTGTTGTTGGCTGCCTTCTATCCTTGTTTTTTTTTAAACCGCTCCCTTTCACCGATCTTTTTCTTTTAAAAAAAACAATTCCCCCCTGGTGTGTGTTTAGGTGGAGAACTTCCCAGCGGATTCTGTCTTAAATCTGCTTGAAAAAGAGGGGCCGGGGCGGGTTGGCGGTGGCGGTGATGGAAAAGCAGAAGAAGAGCCGTCGGAGGAGCCCCTGGGATTATACCACCGACTTTCAATATATATATATATATTTGGTGCTATAAAAAAGGGGCGAGGGTAAAAGGGAGGAAAGAAGCCCTTCTCAGAAATAATACTAATCCCTGAGCCTTCAAATCGGCTTCCGATTATTTGCCTTTCTGGGCTACCGAGGGCAGGGGCACCTCACGAGGTTGGGCCTTTAAAAAAATCACTTTCCAGCCCCGTCGCTTCTCTCCCTTTCCTTCGACGGGCGTCCCTGGATTCTATTTATATTCGAAAGTATATTTCTCGCTGGAAACGCTGAAAGCGCGCGCGCGCGAGCGACGGGAAGGAGCCTCCGCGTCAGCTGCGAGCTTGATCCATTCCCCTTCCAAGACTTCTCAGCCGTCGCCATAATGTGATGATAATTTAAAATGTTGTTTCTCCCCTACTGCTCGCTAATCCTGTTCCTTTTAGTCGGGTTGATACTGACAGATCCGGAAGGGGCTGCCCTTTCCCTCCTCACCTGCTGTTGCGTTTTTAAAGAGAGGAGGTATTAACCTCCGGTGGAAATAAATATTGAAACAAAAGATTTTAGCAACAAAGCCGCCAAATCCGAGCCTTTCAATCTTCCCCTCTTAATTTTCCCGCGTTCTTCAGACACCCGCTCTTTACTGATTTATTTTCTCCCTTCACTTCCATATTATTTCCTTTCAGCCTCTGACGCATTTTGAGATGCCTTCTCTCCCTTCCCCCCCCATTTATATATATATTTATATATATATAAATGTATAAAACACGTTCTGAATTTTATCCAGATCAGTTTCCTTCAAATCACTTCAAACTCCCCCGCTCCAAATTTTGATAAGGGACCTTCTTCCTCAGAAAGTAAGATTAATAATAATAATAATAATAATAATAATAATAATATAATATAATATACAAACAGCAGGATGTAGTTACAGCTGGAATGTGTGATGGGGGAAACCCAGAGCGGTTAAATCGTAAAATTTGGATCAAGAAGCTAGAGTTTAATACATACACCCCCACACACGTTTATTAAAGCATTAGAATAATTGAAATTTGCTGCCGGAGCAGCCCCGATCTGTTTAAATAATTCTATGGGTGTCTTGTTGTGATAAAAGATTATCTGGAATTCTATTAAAGGAGCAGGAGCGACCGATTTCAAAATCCTATTTGGGGGACTTTCAATGACTATCAGTAATCTGATCGCTTCAACAGCCTCTTTGCCTGTTCAGCTTTATCTGAAAGTTTACAGCGTTTCAGGAGAATTTCAGCATTCTTTAAAAAGGAGAGAAAGAGAGGAGAAGATACACACACAGACCCCGTAGGAAAGCAGTACCTGTCATTCAAGTTGGGATTAGAAAATATTAATATGAAGGGAAGGCACACACACAAATATATTTATATTTATATTATTTATATTTTATTAATAATCTGAAAACACCCTATTCAGCTGAGGGGGAGTGTGCTGTTGAAAGTGGCAACCCTAGATACTGAGATCTAGATTTCGGATTTCCGCGTGCGCGAGTGTCTGCGGTTCAAATCTCACCTGCAGGTTATTTGAACAAACGATTCTTGTCTGTTTATGGCGTAATTACATCAACGAGCAATTCTGAATAAGGTAACGCTGGAGCCAAGTAGTAATTAAAGGCTCAACATACCTCTGCCTCGCTTCTACAGGGGCTCTGCATTCAGAGCCATGAATTAATGCCAGGTTTCCCCTTAATCCCCCACTTATTACAATTTTTCAGTTAATTTTAGACTGTTTAATATCATTCCAGAGCCTAATTTCCTTTGTTTATGCGCAAAGTATCATTTTTAATTGTCAGTAGATACTCTTCCCTCTCCTGCGCGCGCAGAAGCCTTTGAAACGCCCAGACGGCACTAATTGCTGTTAATTTTCTTCATTAGTTTCATTTACTCTTCAACCTCTTAATTATTGCTATTATTGCTATTTTGAATTCCACCCTACTATTCTAGTAATCAGGATTTCTTCAAAGGGCGAGGACTAAGCGAGGTAAATGGGAAATATCCCTCTCCCCCCATTAATTCCTTCCCTTTAATTACATTTATTAGGGTCGGAGGGTTGAGGTCAAGGAACCTTAAAAAAAACCTCCTTCATTTTTTAAAGGTGGAATCTAAACAGAACCTGCATGTACAGGAGCACCCTACCTTAGAATATCAGCTGCTGGAGGTAAACAGATTGGGTATGGAGGGCGGGACTGTGAGCACCCCAGAAGCAGCTGCCTGGACGATGCTGAATACAGGATTAAATGCATCTTTGACCTGACCTAGCAACTCGGTTCTTATTTTCTGAAGAAAGAACTGCAAGGTTCCATTCTGAAGTCGCTGGTGTCAACCCTCCTACTTTGCTTGGATAACAGGAGATTTGAAAAGGGGCAGGAATCCCGGACAAAACTGGTAGGTTTTGCAGAAGAGGGTGGATGCTGCGTGACGTCACAGCCACAGACACGTGATGCATTAAAAAAAAGTCCTTTGTGGCAGGGATAAGGACCCTTGTGCCACTGCAGGCATTGTTGGACTACAACTCCCATCATCCCTGACTATTGGACATGCTGGCAGGGGCTGATGGGTGCTGGAGTCCAACAGCACTGGGAGCTCCCCTCCCTCTTCTTTACACCGTCTATGAAAAGAAACCCCTTTCGCCTATAAGCAACTTTCTATCTGCATAAATCCTACCAGCATATCAAATATTTCTTTTACCGTTGGGTTGGACAAGCGCCAGCGTCTCTAGAAAATGCCAGCATCCTTTAGAACCAGGATGGTGAACCTGTGGCGGATCAGTGTTTCCTAAACTCCAACTGTTTTGGGACTACAATTCCCATCATCCCTGACCACCAGCTCTGCTAGTTAGGGATAATGGGTGTTGTAGCCCAGCAACAGCTGGAGACTCAAGTTTGAGAAACCCTGCCCTAGATGTTGTTGGACTCCAACTTCCATCATCCTCAGCCAAAATGGCTAATGCTCTTGGATGATGGGAGCTGTAGTCCAAAAACATTTGGAGAGCTATGCAGGTTCTCCATCCCTGCTTTGCAACAGGTAAGGTACTGTCAGCATTAAAGTTAAGAATCCAGAGAAGCAATATGATCTTCCATAACAGTCCATTCAAGGCAAAAGCAAAACACAAACACAGAAGGTAGCCCCAGAGCATAGCTGTCAACTTTCGGATTTGAAAATAAGGGATTTTTCAAAACTTTCGGATTTGAAAATAAGGGATGCCGCAAGGGCGGTGCAATGGCACCAAGTAGCCTCGCCACCCTGCGCTCCAGAGGCTGTGCATGAACGGGAGAGCGAAAGAGCGAGCGCGTAGACGGCAGGCAGGCTGTCTGTCTGGTTGGGCGTGAGGGTCTGGCTGCACAAGGCATGCAAGCTCCGCCCCCAGTCGGTCTCAGACTCCTTATTGTCAGCCGAGCAACGCAGCTGAGGAGCCTCCCTGGCTGGCAGGGAGGGAGAGGAGCTGCTTCCTTTGAAATCCGGGAAATTTAAGGGATATCAACAATCTGGGATAGCAGCGGGAAGCGGCATTGGAATAAGGGAGTTTCCCGCAAAAAAAGGGAGGGTTGACAGCTATGCCAGAGAGCCAGGGTGCTGTAATGGTTTCACATCTTGGACCACGACCTGGGAGACCAGGGCTTGAATACTCACCCAGCTCACTGGATGACCTTGAGGCCCAGTCACCATCTATCCTGTCTCACAGGGTTGTAGGGAAGGTAAAATGGGAGGTGGGAGGAGAGCCATACACACCACCTTGAACTCCCTGGAGAAAAAAAGGTATTCTATTAAGCTAACACATAAATTAAATATTACGTTCATTTAGACCAGTGTTTCCCAGACTTGGGTCTCCAGCTGATTTTGGACTACAACTCCCACCATCCCTAGCTAGCAGGGCCCAGTGGTCAGCGATGTTGGGAACTGTAGTCCCAAAACAGCTGGAGACCCAAGTTGGGGAAACACTGGTTAGACTTCAGCCCAGCTCTCGACTGAAAAGCCAGTAGGGGCTTCTCCACTGATCTACAGCCCTTCTCCAACCTGGTGCCCTCCAGATACTTGGGTCTAAACCTTTCCTCTGTTGCAAGCCACAACTTCTGGAGGCTGCCATTTTGCACTGGCTGGCAGTGGTTCTCCAGGGCTTCAGGTAGGGAGCTTTCCCCAGTCTTACGTGGGAATGCTGGAGCTTGAACCCTGGACTTTCTGCATGGAAATCAGATGCCCTTTTTGACCCTCACCCTACAGCAGATTGACTTTTTCTTTTGTACCAAGGAGTATTCAGTGAGGTGACCCCCCCCCACCCAAAGTGAAGTGGTACAATCCAGGAACAATCCTGCATTTGCTCTTTGACAGACTACAGAAAGATCAGATTGGAAAGGGGTGTGTGTGTGTGTGTTTGTGTTTGTTTGTTTGTTTGTGTTTGTGTTCGTGTTCCTGCCTGTTTCTAGCATGTACCATATTGGATGGCAGGGGGTGCTGGTTGTGTGTGAGACACGGAACTGGCATGCTTGAAATCTCTCCCAAAGATAAAGAAATAAATGTACCAGCAGAAAACTAGGCAGAACTTCCGCCACCGACACCTGGACTTCTACGTGCATGGAGCTTTCAAGTTTGGAAAACATTCAGTCATATGACACACCCACACCCACACCCACACCCACCCACCCACCCCACATTGAAGTGACACAATCCACATGCCATTTATGTAGACTATTTGTAGATTTGACTTAGAGGTGAGATTTAAGGCTGTATAAAAGGGCGCAGTGCGGGCACTTAAGCTAGCTTGTCAAGTACCTTGTCATTGATTAGTTAAATAAACAGTAAGGGTTGGCATATATTTGGTCCAGATCCTTAAAGAGAAATGAAAAACACACTTTTCTTTTGAGCGCGCAGTCAGGTGATTTGTAAAATTGGTCTACATAAGAGCTCAGCTTGACCAGGCCAGAGGTTCGTCCTGCTTGCGGTTTTCCTACAGGCACCTGATTGGCAACCATGAGGATGCTGGCTAGAGGGGCCATTCAGATCCAGAAGACTCTTTACTCCAGAAGAATCCTCCTTACAGGATTACAGTGAAGGTGCTTGGAGGGGTAGACTGTGTCCGCATCTGTGTCTCAAAAAAACCAATGGCCACCAGTTTTCTTCTTTTGGGCAAATGCCCATCAGAGACTCGTATGTAGGGCATTGAGGTAACAGCTTTCCTCGACTGTTTATGCCCAGCTCCTGGTTTAAGAGGGGTGGGGACCTCCAGATATTGCTGGACTGCAACTCCCATCATCAGTGACTATTGGCTATGCTGGCTGGGGCTGAGGTCATTTCTGTTTAGGAAGGCTTTCCCTGTGGTGTAACCCAGCAATTTATGGAAGGTTAATTTTGTGGGAGATGAGTGGGAATGTGGATGAGGGAATATTGTTTAATATTTCCTATCCCAGTTTGTGCTAACAAGCTCCAATCTAGCAGAGATTCTCATCCCCAATTAAACGTAGCAAAACGTGGCGATTAAGTTCCTATGAACTTCTATAACAAGGCAGATCCTGGCATATAATTCCCCTGGTTCCCTCTTAAAAGTAAATACACGACACAATGCTTTTAAAAGTAAAAAAAAGGTTTTACTCACAGACATTCCAGGCTTTTACAAGTCTCAGAAGGCAGGCTAGCTTAGATTAAATGTATGTACATGTGGAGATTCTCCTTAAGGGAGAAGGCTCCACCTGGGCCCTCTTGGCTGGAAGCTAAGAGTGCATCTCTTGAGATGTTGCATCCTCGAAGTCCTGATGAGAAGAGAGAGGAGAATGGCAGCTGACCTGTGTACTACAGGTAAGGCCACTCCCACCTCTGGTCACACAAAGGAAATGATCTCGGTCCAGGCACAGGAAACTCTAGCTGGAGGACCAAGACCCCTTGTGTACACTCTAGGAATGTTGTGATTGACTGCACCAGTGTTATACATCCTACAAATTTTATATTTGATGAAATGTTTTCATCATGGATCTCTTTCACTAGTGTGCATATACATATAATGTTACTCCTTCCTGTTCAATCTATTCCTTTTGAACACGTTGTACCCTTCAATTTCTACATTTCAGTCATGACTCTCACCCCACCAGGGTTCAGTAATGCCTGTTAGACCATATTTGCCATATTGAATTAAGAGCTCAAGTTCTTCTTGCTTGGTTCCCATACTCTGTGCATTTGTATAGAGACAACTGAAACCACAAATCATTCCTCCACACACTCGCACACACATTTCTTTTTCAGTAGTGGGTGGAATGCTTTAAAAATGACGTTTTAAAAAATAGGATTGTCTTTTAGTTTTTTATTCTTTTAGGCTGGTTTCAATTTGTTAAGTCAGTAACTAAATATATAAACAATCAGACATGTGTCTTCCTTAGCTGGGATGGGCCAGGACAGTTAAATTAGTAAAAAAAAGTAACCAATAAATTTAATAAATAATATGATAATACCCCACAGGTATCTGAATAGGTAGCTGTTTCCTGCTGTATTCGTGATGAGACTTGTGTGAGATACATGCTTAAAAATTCATTTGACATAGGGTCTAGGATAGGGCTGGCCAATGTTGTGCTATCTGGATGTTGTTGAACTCCAAATCCCATCAGGAAGTATGGCCAGTGGTCAGGCATGATAGGCATGGTAGTCCAATGCTTTCTGGTGAGCACCACATTGGTTACATGTGGTGAAGGAACTGGAGGCAATATGTCTCTGGAAATCATTCCTCAGGTGGGCTTAGGCATGTTGTTAGGGGATGGTCCAGGGGGGCAGGCCCTGGTCTTCTGAACTGGACCCAGATCTCCTCCTCCTCCTCCTCCTCCCCCCCTTTACAATTACAAATATGTGTTTTTGCAAACTTTGCTTAAGGAATTTCTGAGTCACTGGAAAGCGGCCACCCACAACATTAATTTGTGAGAGGCAGGGTGATGTAATGGTTAGAGCAGCCATCCCCAAACTTCGGCCCTCCAGATGTTTTGGACTACAATTCCCATCATCCCTGACCATTGGTCCTTTAGCTAGGGATCATGGGAGTTGTAGGCCAAAACATTTGGAGGGCCGCAGTTTGGGGATGCCTGGGTTAGAGTGTCATACTATGTCCTAGGAGACAAGGGTTTGAAATCCTATTCAGCCATGAAGTTCACTGGATGGCCTGGGGGGGGGGGCCCAATCCCTGACTCTCAGCATAACCTGAGGAAGGGAGAGCACCACTTTGAGCCTCCTTGGTGGTGTAGAGATAATAAGGTGGTATATAAAATGTAAGAGAAAGATCAAATAAATAAACAAACACCATGTCCTGATGGCAAACTGATTTTCTGTGTGTGGATTTTTGTGAAACCAAGAGAACAGCAACTGCACACAAGGGGGTAGTATTAGCTGATGCAGGGGAGCTCCAAGGTTTGAAGAGTTATATAAAAAAAAGTTAAGGGACCCCACCCAAGAGGGTGCACTCCCCGCAACAGCCCAATGATACCTGGGCACTGAATAATGACTGGCTGTTGAGGAAACAACTCAGAAACTGTGGGGTAACAGAATGGAGTGTACTGGAAAAGGGCGCGACAGCACTCGGACTGCAACATTTTGTTGCAGGCCCTACTTGCGCTGTCTAAAGTAGATTTCCTGACTCTCTCTCTCTTTCTCCTTCCTATCCTCCCACTATTCTGTCCCCCCCCCCCCCGCCTCCCCCTACAACTCTTAGGATCTCCACCCCCCCCCAATTCCACTCTGGTTATCACTGCCACCAATGCCTCTCTGAATCCCCCCCCCCTTTCCTGCTCATTATCACCTTATGAAAAGTGTTTCATTAAGAAACACTGCTTTTGATTAATTATCGACAGAATGCTGACCAGGAAAAAAAAGAGAGACAGAAATGAAATTAGTCTCTGACCCCGTCTGCATAACACTGAAAATTCATCACCTACCCTTTTAATATTGAAAAGCAGCCTCGAATTTTAATAGAAAAAAAAATAGTCTCTCTCTCTCTCTCTCCCGCCCCCCCAAATCTGAACCTCTCCCAGTCTTTATTAATGCCCCTAGGCAGAAACTGATATTGCTTGCAATCTGGCAGCCTTTGTTCATTTTAAATTTATTATACAGAATGCACTTCATTTTCAAATATTTTTACTGTTTCTTTTTAATTTCGCTCACTGTTAAGTACAGATGAGGAAACCCTTTTAGAACATTTAAGTTATGGGAAAGTGAAGGGGGGGGGGACACACACGGAGAGGAGAAATCTACATGGAGATTGAACATAAAGGCTGTGCCCATCCAATAAATTTAAGTAGAAACAACTGTAATTGCCGCATTCACAACCATCCCCTTCAGACATCCAGATGATATCTGGAATGATTTTAAAAAGAAGAAGAAGAAGAAGTATTATTGGAAAGGAATGGTGGGATTTTGGAAAAGGACGGGCACACTTTCCCACCAAAAGAAGTAGGAGTTCTTGTTGCAATTAACACTAGAATAAATGTTCCCAAGAACTCAGGCTGAATGTTTTAGCATAAGAGTAAGTTTACTCACAAGTAGAATCAAACAAAATTCACTATTTCCTATTGGAATACAGTCTTAAACAGTAGTAATAGTTTTACAAAGAAAAGTCTTTTGAAGATGAAAGTTGGGGCTTCTGAGATACGAGAACTTCTTCTCGTATGCCTTCTTCAGCTCGTCTTTCTAAACATAGAAAAACATAGGAAAACCTGAGAATACACACTGATCTACTAACCAAGACGTTTCATTTACCAAAGACTCAAACGAAACAGAAAGCATACATTACTCACATTCTGTTTAAAAAGACGAGCTGAAGAAGGCATCGTCCAAAACAGGGCCTTGTCCTGGGTTCCAGTTCTCGTATCTCAGAAGCCCCAACTTTCATCTTCAAAAGACTTTTCTTTGTAAAACTATTACTACTGTTTAAGACTGTATTCCAATAGGAAATAGTGAATTTTGTTTGATTCTACTTGTGAGTAAACTTACTCTTATGCTAAAACATTCAGCCTGAGTTCTTGGGAACACTTTCCCACCAGGCTTAGTCTGGGTCGATCCACACAAGGGAGAAATTCAGAAGCACTCCTGTAAGGATCCCTGATAGGCTACTTCTTTTGTGCATACCTGTATAAGAGGCATGCTGGACCGACAAGCCCCAAAGCACTGCAAAACAGACCTGTGGAATTCATGAGGATATAGGAAGGGTGATGATGGATCAGATCATCTGGTCCAGAGATGGGGGACTTCAGGTGGGGTGGTGATGGGGCAAATGTATTATTATTGATACAATGATTTTTTTATGCTTTTATTATTGATACAATGATTCGTCCAAATTATAACCCCGCCACCCTCCTGAAGGAACCTAGGGTGTCGATTTTCATATGCGTTAAATAAGGAACCTAAACTGTTTTCAGGCTTGCCACATGAACAGCAGAGTGAAGGACATCCTGTGACAATCGTGACAAGAAAACAGCTTCCGGCACTCAATACACACACAACAATTTATTACATTTATAGGTTACTTTATAAGGGACGCGAGTGGCGCTGTGGTCTAAACCACAGAGACTAGGGCTTGCCGATCAGAAGGTTGGCGGTTCGAATCCCCATGACGGGGTGAGCTCCCGTTGCTTGGTCCCAGCTCCTGCCCACCTAGCAGTTCGAAAGCACGTCAAAGTGCAAGTAGATAAATAGGTACCACTCCAGCAGGAAGGTAAACGCCGTTTTGGTGCGCTGTTCTGGTTCGCCAGAAGCGGCTTAGTCATGCTGGCCACATGACCCGGAAGCTGTACGCCAGCTCTCGGCCAATAATGCGAGATGAGCGCCGCAACCCCAGAGTCGGACACGACTGGACCTAACGGTCAGGGGTCCCTTTACCTTTATTGGGACCTTGAGGCTCACCCTGGGCCATGCCCTCTCCAGGCCAAACCCACCAGTGTTTCTCAAACTTGGGTCCCCAGCTGTTTTTAGGCTACAAGTCCCATCATCCCTGGCCGCTGGCCCTGCTAGTGAGGGATGATGGGAGTTGTAGTCCAACAGCTGGGAACTCGATGAGAAACACTGCTCTTAAACAGCCCTCCTCTGCCCTGCCCATGAGCAACCTTTGCCTTGCTTGAGTTTCTCTTGGAACAGTGATAATGTCTCTTGCTTGTCCGGGTGCGGAGATGTGGGTGGGTGGGGACTTGTAGAAACCTCTGGGTTTTTTGTGGCCGGAACGAATGTCACTGTAGAAAGGTGAGAGTCACAACTCATTGCTTCCTTCTGGCCCTGCCTGCCATTGGCAAGTGGCCCCTGGAAGGCTGCTCATTAGCTAATGTTTGAAAAAGGTTCCCCATCACAGTCTAGCTCAACATTCTGTCTCTGACAGTGGCCAGCTTGATTTCTTTCTTTTTTTAAAAAAAGTCTACAAGTAGGATGGGAGAGCATGTACCCCATCTCTATAGCTCTGTCAGCAGAGCATCTTAATCTCAGGGTCATGAGTTTGAGTCCCACATTGGGCGATTTTTTGCATCACACAAAAAAAGATTTTTTGCATCACACGGGATTGGACTGGGTGACCCTCACATCCCCTTCCACCTCTACAGTTCTATGATTCCAATAGCCCCGTTCCCTACAGTTTTCCCTAAGCATCAGATAGACTATTCCTTAACATGGGGGTTCCATTTAACTACCATGGCCAATAGATTGCTCACTCACATATTCCTTTTTTAAAAAAGAAGTAATCTAAGCTAGTGGCTACACTTTGTGGCAGCGAACTCTGCAAGTTAGAAAAGTTGGCCTTTCATCTGTCCTGACCGTGCTTCCAATCAGCCTCATTAAGGACCCTCCCCCCAATAGCATTATAGCCAAACCAGATGTTTGAACATATCATCAGTTCAGCCTGCTCCCAAGTCTTCATCGGGGGCTGGAAGCTGTGTGGGCCTGTGGGCCTCTCTAGGAAGGTCATTCTAGGACACTGGCACCACAACCAAAAAGGCACTGTCCTGTCTGCTGAACCACCAAACCCAGATGGTTTAGAGAACCTGAAGCAGGGCTTCAGGTGTCAAATGAAGAGTATGGAAAAACACATATGGGAGAGGCAGGACTTTAGGTCTTTCCATCCCAAATTGTTTAGGGCTTATTATAGGACAGACGCCTACTCTCAGTCCCTAAGTCAGTGGAATGATTCCAGATTTAGAGAAGAAGGGAATGACTTCACAGTGAGGATATAAAGTCCTCTGGTGAAAGAATTTCATGAAGCAAAGCACGGAAACTCCTTAAACAGGAGTTTTGGATTTGTGAAGGCCCTACTGAATGGAGTCATTGAGGTCTTCTTTCCAAACTCAGGCACATACCATACCTATATATTATCCCTCTTGGAAGTAATCAGAATGCCACGTGTTTGCTTGCGTACTTTTAAAAATAGGTCTCCCAATTTAGCTTGGATTACTTTGAAGCCACTCTGAAAACCCCCCCACCCACCAGCAGGGACCTCTCATAAGTTCATAAGATAAGGGGATAGCTCAGTCAGTAGGGCATGGGACTCTTAATCTCAGGGTTCTGGGTTCGAGTCCCACGTTGGACAAACATATCCCTGCATTGCAAGGGGTTGGACTAGAGATTGGACTAGAGAATGCTTGTGGCCCCTTCTAACTCTACAATTCTGCAGATCTATGATTCTAAGGGGCTGGCTCCTAGGTTAGACCAAAAGGGACCCATCTAATTCAGCATCCTGTTTTCACAGTAGCCAAGCAGATGTCTGTAACGGCACCCTACCCTACTTCTTCCCACATCTCTTCAGCTGTGTCATCACCACTGCCACCACGATCTTTTTCAGCCAAAAGATTGCCAGAGCAGTGCACGGGTTATACCGTATTGGCCTGAATATAAGCCTCACTACCCCCCCCCCCCAAATTCCAACTATGAAAAGTTAAAGTGCGGCTTAAATTTGCGACTTTACCAAAATGGGCTTTTACGATATTGCTGCTGAAACAGACATATGGTAAAATGGAACGGGTGTGAGTGCCTGTGGAATTTTAAGGGAGCGGCTTATATTCAGGTATTGTCTCCCGGCCCCCCTTGAATTTTAAAGGTGCGGCTTATATTTGGGCCAATACAGTATATACAAACAACAAAAAGGTGGCCATCTCTACTTGCCTCATGTGTGGGTTGGCTTTGCTTCCAAGTAACCATGGAATTGCCGAAGTACTGTATGTAAATGTCTTGGCTGAGATGCTGCCTATTTAGTTTTCTTTCAGGGATTTCGGCACCCTGTGTGGTGCTACTCCCTTTGTAAAACCATCTCTAGTTAGGCCTGAGATTGCAAACAGTAATTGCCAGTCAGAGCAGGCAATATCAGGCCAAAGTTTGGCCGTGAGAAATAGGGGCTTTGTACTGATTGATACGCCACTAAGCAGTTTGTTCCTAGCAGGGCAGTCAAGCGATTAAGTAATTTATGCTCAATGAAGCACCTGCTTTCAGAAACAGATCCACCTCTCATTTCTCCTCCTCACAGAATACTAGAATTTGGGATTAACATTCCATGAAATTGGGTGGCATTCAGTTCAGGATGAAGATACTTCTCCATGCAGTGCAGGAATATCTTCTGGAATTCTTGTCCACTAATAAGCTCTGATGACCATTACTTTACAACATGTTTATAGGGAGGGTTGCTTTTCTGTAATTGAAAATACATACATAGGCTTCCATTAAAGGTAAAGATAAAGGGACCCCTGACCATTAGGTCCAGTCACGGATGACTCTGGAGTTGCGATGCTCATCTCGCTTTATTGGCCGAGGGAGCCGGCGTACAGCTTATATACCACCCCTTACAAAAGGCAACATAACACCCCTTACAAAACGCAACAAAAGGCAACCCCTTACAACAAGGCAAATGAATAAAAATCCTTAAAATAACACAATCCTTTAAAAACATATGGCAACAAACAATTGAATAACAATCACTGACAGCAACAGCAGAAATTGGGTTTATCCTTCTACAAACACCCACCAAAAACATGTGTCTTAATTACCTGCCTAAAACTATAGAGTAGGGAAGGTATTCCACACACAAGGAGGCACCACTGAAAATGTCCTTTCCATGACCCCATCCACCATGTACCTCATATTGAAGAGGGACCATCAAGATCTTACAGCACGAGCAGGTCAATATGGAAGAAAGCACCTGTGTAGATATTTGGGTACCAGAACTAAACTGATCTCACAGTCCTTTCACACAAAAGTCCACTTTCTCAATTTCAGCAACTTAATTTAGGTGGAAATAGTTGCTTTGTTGTTTAAGGAAGCATGAGTCAGAAACCTTGGCTGATCTAGTCTTGTTTTATACTCAGAAAGTCTCAGTCTGAATGTTTGTTTTCAGTTAAAGGTGTGCTCCAAACAAGGATTAGTTGACTAAGGTTAACCTCTGTTGTGGCATAGAAACTCCATATGCTAACATGTTCTCCGAGAAGATCTTGATCTACCTTCTTGCCACCACTGCTGTCTATAGTCCTATAATGTTTTATTTAGTTGGAGTAATCTCTCTCTCCCCCTCTCTCCTGCTGTTTAGGTCATACTCTCTCAAAGCGAAAACAAGAAAACAATATAAAGTTTCAAGAACGGTAGCAATGTACACAGAGCCACCTGAACATCTGAGTAACTAAAGCTGGTCTTCAGATGGTCATCCAGAGGACATCAGACAGTGCCAGGTGAGCCTTTCTGAGAAGGATATTTAAAAATCAAGGCACCACAACTAAAAAGGCCCTGTTGTCAGTCACTGCCTGCCTCATTTCTGAAGGTGACAGGGAAGGGAGGAACCCAGGGAAGACTGCACTGGGGTGGAGATCCTGTGACCTTGCAGATGCTGTTGGACTCCAACTCCCATCAGCCTCTGGCCACCATGGCAGCCAGGGATGATGGGAGTTGTAGTTCAGTAACATCCAGAGGGCCACAGGTTCCCCACCCATGTCTCAAAATGATGCTCAGAAAGAGATAACATGTTTAAGACCTGCAGCGTGCCAGCTTCCACATCTCATGAAATAGCATGCCCTTGGTGAACTGCAATGACAAGATAATGGTACAATATATTTCTGCCTCCAAAGAAAGTGTTTGGTTCAAATGCAATGGGCATAAATGGGATCATAATATGTTTTCTCTCTTGTGAGCCTACCAGGGGCAGGCACGGATGAAAGGCTAGCACCACTTATATCAAAGCAGGGGCAATGATGTTGTTTTCTGGGGTGTTATTTATCAATCTTCTGTGGGAATATTTAGGGAGGCAGGAGAGTATATATTGTTTATTAATATCCTTCCTAACTTGCACTAGCAAGTTCTTTTACTTAGCAGAGTTTTACATTCCCCTTTTAAACGCACAGCGGATAGCTGGTTGCAGGCTTGTGTAAGCCTCTCACTATCAGGTTCCTGCTAAGTTCCCTTATTTCCCTCTTAAAAGAACGAACACGCCACAATCTTGTTTAAAGTATATAAAAGAAGTTTACTCACATCAGTTCACAGATGGATCCCTGAAGGGAGACTTAGTTACAGATATATACATAATAATAATAATAAATAATAATAATTTATTAATTTATACCCCGCCCATCTGGCTGGGTTTCCCCAGATCCACTCATACATGTGGATCTATCCCATATGAGGATAATCCCAGTGTCCTCTGTTGGCTGAAAGTCAACAGGGCATTTCTAGCAAAAAAGCTGCTCCAACGATGGAGGAAGTCAAAGAGAGAGAGAGAGTGTGGTGTGTGACATGTCCTTATGTTACCTGAACAGGTGAGGTCACGCCCACATTCAGTCACATACAAAGGAAGGATGCTCCAGCCAGGAGGAAACAGGAAGTTTTCGACTGGCTGGACCAAACATTCCCCTGCGTGTCCACTCTAGGAAAACAAGGAATGTTGTACTTGACTGCTTCTTATGCATCATAAAATAAGAAAGAAACCCATCAAACAAGCCCTGGAGAAGTTGGGGGCAGGTTAAACTAGCATGCTTGGCTAGGGGTTAAACCAAACCTGTTATTTTGTAAACCCCCAAAGTCCCTTTACGATGACCACCCAAAATGTCACACAAAAGTGAGCAAGCTTTTGAGTCCAGCAGAACTGTGAATGGAATGGAATTGAAGTGAATGGAGCCTGGTGTGCTAAAGAGGTTTGGGGATTTATCATCTCCCACCCCACACCTTAAATATTCTGGGTTTGAACCCTTTGGGTTTCAGTAGATGTGAAAGAAGAAGATGGACAGCTGCTCCTTGCTTGTCCTCATTGCCTGCTTTCCTGGAGATTTCCTACTGAACTCAGCAGGACTCCTTTCTGAGCAGGCATGTGGAGGAGCGTGCAGTTCTCCTCCCACGGAAGCCAAATGACCACCCACCCACATCCATGAATGGAGCAAGGTGGGTGTTCTAAAAGATCTTAAAGGAATTTACTCAACCACACTGGCTGTATAGTCAGCATTTGTGCGTATTCTTCCACTGGTACCTTTGCCTCTGTCTTACTTCCCTCGATTACTCGCCCTGCCTTCTCCAGAGAAAGGGCTGCAGTTCAGAGGTAGAGCATCTGGCTTTGCCCACAGAAATATTCCAAATTCAGTTCCCAGTATCCTCCAGGTAAGGCTGGGAGATGCACCTGGAGAGCTGCTACCAGTCAGTGTAGACAATACTGATCTTGATGGCCCAAGACTGATTCAGTATAAGGCAGCATCCTATGTTCAGGGCCGGCCCACCCATGAGGCAAGGTGAGGCAACTGCCTCAGGTGGCAGAATTCACAGGGGCAGCAGACCCCAGTGTGGATATTTATTTCCTGCTTCTTCCAGGTGTAGATCTTCATTCATCCCTTCTTCCCTGATGGGGAAGAAGGCCCCATTTTGTAGTTCACCAAAACGTCTTGGGCTGGCTAATTTAGATTGTAAGCTCCTCCAGGCAGAGACATGTTTGCTATATTTCTCTGTAAAACGCCCAGTACTGGAAAATAATGGTGACGACCATGAACTCCAAATTGTTGCAACGTCCATGTGTTGCTTATTAAATCTATGCAGATGAAGAATCGGGAGCGAAAAAGAGATCTGGTATATTTCCCACCAGCTAACAATTCCGGAGCCGCATTTCATACTGGCCTTTAATTTATAGCTCTCCAAACCCCCATCTTCCACAGGAGCCCATCTTCCTGGAGAGGGTCACACAGGGCTGAGAACCCGCCTCCCCCTCCCGGCCGGCTTGAAGTGCCCCCGCAGACTGGCCGTTTTATTTGGCTTTGAAAGCCCAACAGCTGCAAATCAGGCGCTCTCCCCGACCCGCGCCCAGCGCCTCTCCCCTCTCTCTCCCGCTTCTCCCTTTCCCAAGGAATCCGAGAAGACCTGCGTTTAATGAAACGTGAAGTGTGAAAACTTCCTGAGCTGCAGCCTGCAGAGGCGACTCCTTAATGATGTTCCCAGATGTGGCGGGGCTGGAGAATGGGGTGAAGGCGCGCAGAGGCGCCTGCCGGAGAGGGAGAACCTCACCTTGCCGCGGGCACCGCTAGGGCCCGGGTAATGGGAGGGAAAGGAGCTCTCCAAGCCGCGCGTAATTACGCACCACAGAGATTCTGCGCTTGCGGTTGGGCGGCTTCCACCTCGCCCTGGAAAACAACCCGTCCTTGTTATCTTCTTTTTTTAATTATTGTTTCTCTTCGCGTTGGGAACTTGTTTCATGGGGCTGAGGGGAGGGGAAAGAGTCCGATCACTTGTTTAGAAAACGAAAAAAAAGTGGGGGGGGGGGGGAAAGCAGGCTGCCAGCACCTCCGAGCTATTCCGGTGAAATTCAATTTGCACTGAATTCTAAAGATCCTCTCGCCGATTCTCTTCCAGGCTGTTACGCGCCGCAAAGACAGCTTGGAGGAACAGCCCACAAGGCAAAGCTGAGACCCTTTCCCTACCACAAAAAATACTTTGTATTGGACTTTGTGGCTGGAAAGAATTTCACTGGGTGCCCACCTGATACCCGAGCGGTTGCAGGGGGAATGGGGGTTTGGTAATCCTGGCCCCTAGTCAATTTTGAGAGGCTCTTTTTAGGTTCCCCCTGTAAGGTGAGGGACAGAAAGGATGAAATTTCCACCCTCCCTGGCACAGCCTCAGATTTTATATTTCCCAGCTTGGTTCACTTGGAATTTCCTAAGCAAATTATCTGTAAAATCATCAGGTGTGGAGGATAAAAGAGAGAAAGACTGTGAGAAAGGGTGGGCCAGGATTTCAAGGTTTCCTGGGGTGATTTGGGGGGTACCTGCGTGTGAACATTCAAAGCCCTGCTCTCTGATATAAGCATAATTAAAACACAAATATTTCTTTCTTTCTTTCAAACCAGCAAAACCACTTTTGAAAAGAGTGTTGGTTGCTGTTACTTTTTATACCACACAAACAACAGCAATGTTTACAACACAGGTCAAGTCGTCATCTTTTAAATTAAATTAATTAATGGTGGGGGTTTTTTGTTTTGTTTTTTTGTTTTGAAGCAAAGGGACTTGTGGAGTTGGCACACATACCTAGCAGACATGCCTAATTGTTTCTTGTTTTGTTTTACAGTATATTTCAGTGTGTAAAAACAGCAGGTTAAGGAGGGATACCCAAAGGAAGAATACTGTATTAGAACCACTACTGATGGTGGTGGGAGAGGACTTACCCTCCCATCCTGGCTACTGCACAACTCCAGACTAGATGTTTACTCATGAGTAAGTCTCACTGGATTCAATAATGTTTATGTACCAAATGTAATATAAATGATTGCAGCCCATCTGCCTTTTGTGTGACTCTCTTATGAGGAAACATTGCAGCATTCAGGACTTTTTAGTTCAGGGAAAAGCCAAGTAAGAGGTGACAGTGCAGAAGTTGGTAACATTACATGTGGCGTGGAGAAAGCGCATAGAGAGCAGCTCGTCTCTTTCGCTCATAACACTAGGGCTCGTGGACGTCCAAGGGAGTTGAATGTTGCAAGATTCATGTCAGATAACAGAAAGTCCTCCTTCGTGGAGTTAAACTGCGGAACTCACACCCACAGGAGGCAGTACTGTCTGCCAGCTTGAGTGGTTTTAAAAAGAGGATGAGGCAAATTCATGGAGGAGAGGGCCCTCAGTGGCCAACATGCTCCATGTCCACAGTCTGAGGCCATAATGCTTCTGAGTATCAGTGTGCTGGTTCCGTGGGTTACCCGAAAGGCGAGGTCCAAGTCCGGTCCATGGTCAGAGGCGCAACGTAAATGCAGTCCGTAGTCACTGAAGCTGGGTGCAAGGCAGGGAGTCAGGCAAAGTCAGGAACAGGTAGGCAAGCAGGGAACCAGGGCGGGTCAGGAGCTCAGGCAGGAAAGCAGGACAGGTTTCAAGCAGGAACTGGTCACCAACAATGTTGCTCCTGCAACTTGGGGCTGGGGCTGGCCGGCTTTTATCTGCCCCGAGGAATAGGGCGGCCCTGATCCTCTGGTGACTCACCTCTCCTGGCTTGGAGGCAAGCACTCCTCCTGCGGGAACTCAGTTCCCTTCGCCTCTCTGCCCTGAGCCTCTGCAGCTCAGGAGAGGCTGGAGGGTTCCCAGACCCAGAGGCAACCTCAGCTTCCCCTGACGGGGCTGGGAGTGGAGCACCTGCAGGCAATGGGTCCTCCATCCCAGCAGGAGCCAGAGCAGACTCAGCAGATGCCTGCACCTGAGGATCCAGCACAGGTGAGGACCCTTCAGACTCAGGCCCTAGCCCCGGCTCTGCTGGTTCTGGAGGCGGGGAATCCTGTGCAGGCTGGGATCCCTCAGGTTCAGCATCTGAGTCTGAATCCCAGGCCATCACAATCAGTTGCTGGAGACCACAGGAGAGGAGAAGGTTCTTGTGCTTAGGTCCTGCTTGCAGGTCCCCAACTGGTTGGCCACTGTGAGAACAGGATGCTAGACTAGATGGGCCAGTGGCCTGATCCAGCAGGCTCTCCATGTTTCCATGTAGTGTATGCAGAAGAAAAGGGACACATGAATCAGCTCTCATTGGAGAGATTACATCACCCTTTTCCCATTTCAAACATAGGCATGGGACCTTCCCTATATCTCTGAGCTGTAAATCTAACAACAACAACAACAACAACAACAATTTTTCGCAAGTTCTTAGAAAACGACTAGAAGAATAAGAGGAAACTCAAACCAGAGTGTGTGTAAATAATGGATAATATTTAAAGAATACCTAAAACAATATTGTGAAAATGCAAATCTTCTGACAGGTCTAGATTGAATCTTGAATATTAAGGAAAACTATAAATGCAGAAAATTTTCTGGATATGTAACAGATATAACAGGAAATGCGTAAAGGTTAAGAATATGCAGAAAGCACAAGGAGGTGAATCGGAAGTCAAAAGTGTGTGTGATGTTAGATGATGTGTTGTTAGTTAATGTTTAGTTGTCATTGAGGTATTGTCTTTGTCTGTGTTGTTATATGTAAATTGTTTTGCAATAAAGTTAATAATAATAATAATAATAATAATTAATAATTAATAGTTTATTTATACCCCACTCATCTGACTGGGTTTTCCCAGTCACTCTGGGCGGCTCCCAACAGAATATTAATAATAATAATAAAAAGCGACAAAACATCAAACATAAAAATCTTCCCTAAACAGGGCTTCCATCGGATTTCTTCTAAAAGTCAGATAGTTGTTTATTTCCTTGACATCTGATGAGAGGGAGTTCTACAGGGCGGGCGCCACTACCGAGAAGGCCCTCAGCCCTGGCCACACACTTCGCTAGTTGCGGCAGGCAGAGTTTGGGGTCTGGTGACATCTGGAGGGAAGGCCACAGGTCCCTCAGCCCTTGGCCTGGTACACACTGACTCCAAGTTGCAGCATGAGAGACACGACACACCCCTGTGCAGGTAGGTGAAGAAGAAGAAGAGTTTGGATTTGACATCCCACTTTATCACTGTTGGAATGTTTGGAACGTGGATGGAGATTTATAATTTAATATATCTCATCCTAACTTGCCCTTGCAAGTTCAACTAGCAGAGTAACATTCCCTTTTAAAATACACACAGCGGAAGTTGCTTTGATTCGCTAGAATCGACTTAAACTAGTTTCCTGGTTTGTCACTATATTTCCCCTTTGTCCCTCTTAAATAAGACACAACACACGTCTTCTATAAAAAGGTATAAAAGGTTTACTCACATATATCCAGCTCAAGACAAATCCCAAAGAAGGCAGGCTTGTTCTTAGTAAAGATATTTACAATAGGAATCTCCCCATTGTGGGAGAGAAATCCACTAGGCCCCAGTTGGCTGGAAGCCAACTGCGCATCCTTCCAGACAAGAGGCAGGAGAGGTAAGAGAAGAGAATGGCTGCTGGGCAGTTGGTTTTGCTAATACCTTCCCAGGTGAAGCCACTCCCACTTCTAACTTGCAAAGGAAGATATCTCAATCCATGTGACCAGGAAGTTGTGGCTGGAGGACTGAGATACCTTCTAGCATTGTTGTACTTGACTGCTCTAGTGTTTACATCCCACAATCACTACCCGAAGGAGTCTCAAAGCGGCTCACATTCCCCTTTCCCTTCCTCCCCCACACCAAACACTCTGTCAGGTGAGTGGGGCTGAGAGACTTCAGAGAAGTGTGACTAGCCCAAGGTCACCCAGCAGCTGCATGTGGAGGAGTGGGGAAGCGAACCCAGTTCACCAGATTACGAGTCCACCGCTCTTAACCACTACACCACACTGGCTCTCCAGTGGCTGTACACCACAGGTGTCTTTTCCGTGGGACTCGAAGCAGCTCTATCAATGCCATAGGCAGAAATAACCACCTGGAACTGAGAAGGACGTCTTCCATTCCTGAAGACCGAAAGGAATCCTCTGTGGATATGTTTTTCAAGGTTCCGCCTTCCCCTCCCTCACCTCCCTCCTTGAAAAAGAAGCTCCCCTGTTAGTTCACGTCCTCAATGACCGTCACCCTTCCGTGGTCCTTCAACAACATATATATAAAATACTTGCTTTCCCTTTCTCGCCTCCTCTAAAGGACTTGTGGTTGTTCAGTCGTTCAGTCGTGTCCGACTCTTCGTGACCCCATGGACCAGAGCACGCCAGGCACGCCTATCCTTCACTGCCTCTCGCAGTTTGGCCAAACTCATGTTAGTAGCTTCGAGAACACTGTCCAACCATCTTATCCTCTGTCATCCCCTTCTCCTTGTGCCCTCCATCTTTCCCAACATAAGGGTCTTTTCTAGGGAGTCTTCTCTTCTCATGAGGTGGCCAAAGTACTGGAGCCTCAACTTCAGGATCTGTCCTTCTAATGAGCACTCAGGGCTGATTTCTTTAAGAATGGATAGGTTTGATCTTCTTGCAGTCCATGGGACTCTCAAGAGTCTCCTCCAGCACCATAATTCAAAAGCATCAATTCTTCGGCGACCTCTAAAGGACACTCCCCCCCAAATCTGTGGACAATTTTAAGCAATCCCAACTGCTTCCACCTCCTCCAGTCTGCAGCCTTCAGAATCTCCTATGACAGTGGAGTGGGGTGGTGTGTGGGGGGGAGTAAATAAATGGTCCTGTTTCAATACACATGAATATATAATATATATTTCATTGCATACATACCTAGAGAGAGGAAGGCGGGGTGGGAAAGCGAGTCATTTAGCTCCCAAATAGACCTCCAGTATCTCCCCGACCGGCGGTGGATTCCCATATACAGCCAGTCACTCAGCTCTCCTTATCTTCATGTATGACTGCCTTGTGTTTAACACACAATTACATTTTCTCCCTCCAATTCCATTACAAATGGAATAAGGGAAGCATTGTTTGAAGAAATGTACTGCTTCAGCTCTGGTTATGTCAAACAATTCGCTGAGCAGGTGAGCAGGAAAGAAAGAGAGGAGGAGGAGGAGGAGGAGGAGGAGGAGAAGAACAACACCCCCCCATACAAAAAGAACCTGGCAGATTCAAAAGAGTAAATAATACAGAATATTACACTGAAAGGGCCTTCGTATCATCCTTTCGGTTTTATTTCCTGTAAACAATTTGCTGTATTTTTTTTAACCTTTTTTTTAGGGGTGTGAGGAGAAGGGGGAAAGGAGCTCTCTGGGAAAGAGAATTTATTTTTTTCTAAGCATTCCTTATTACGATTGCATTGATAGAATCCTTTTGACTTCTGTGATGCATAGATATGATGTCATGCAGTCACGCTTGCTGTATGTTGCAAGCCGCTCTGCGTTTTTCCGATGAAAGGGGGGAGGGATGTAAGTTTTTTCCAAAAAAATTGCTACCACTACTATTACCACTGATAATAACAGGACGAGAAGAAGGCCCTGCAAAGAGGAAGATAATAAATAATGGAAAATTAATGAATTGCATCAAACTATTGACTAACTAGCCCTCGCTCCGCTGTAATTCATTTAGAGGATATTAAAAGCAGAGGAACAATAATAAAAGCCTGCCAGCCCCCCCCCCCCCGGCAGAAGGCAATGGCCAGCAAATTGGATAGTTCCCTTAATCTGGCGTAAATAATATCAGGTTTCCTTCTCTCTCTGGCCAATTCTCCCTATCATTTAGAGCTGGCTCAGAAGCCGGCTTCATAATTGATATCGGTTACTCCGGTGAGGACTGCCCCCCCCTCCACCTGCTCACGTCCTTTGAAACAATTTCAAAGTTTCTCTTTGGATGTGAGCACAGGGATTTTTTTCAGGGGGGGGGGCAGATAGTTTGGCCATTGTTTTGCGGTCTCCATTAGTGAAACCATTCTAAATATAATGCAAGGCCAAGCAAGCAGGTATTGACTGGTGCCTAAACAAGGTGGGCCACATGGGCACAAAATCAGCACACAGGAATCTAGGGTTTCCCAAACTTGCTGTTTTTTTGGACTACAACTCCCATCACCCTGAGCTAGCAGGGCCAGTGGCCAGGGATGATGGGACTTGTAGTCCAAAGCTGCTGGAGACCCAAGTTGGAGAAGCCCTGCATAATCCATAAGTATTAAGCCAGTGTGGTGTAGTGATTTTTGTTTAAATTTCTGTTATTTCTAATAAGAGTTCTAAGATGGTGGCGCGCATAGACGCAGCGGCTGCTCAGTGCTCTCCCTTATTTTTAAGTGTTTTGTATGGCTTTTACTGCTGTTAAATGAATTTTTTAAATTATTTAATTATTATTATTATTATTAATATTAATATTTTAAATCCAATTTCGTTGTACTTGTACAATGACAATAAAGATATATACATATACATAAGAGCGGTAGACTCATAATCTGGTGAACTGGGTTCGCTCCTCCGCTCCTCCACATGCAGCTGCTGGGTGACCTTGGGCTAGTCCCACTTCTCTGAAGTCTCTCAGCCCCACTCACCTCACAGAGTGTTTGTTGTGGGGGAGGAAGGGAGAGGAGAATGTTAGCTGCTTTGAGACTCCTTCGGGTAGTGATAAAGCGGGATATCAAATCCAAACTCTTCTTCTTTATACATTTTTTAATTTATGCTTTTCAGGTTTATACATTTTACTAATTGACGATCATTTTAACATTCCAAAACTTGACTTCCTTCCCCCTCTTTCTGCGGTTCCTTAAATTTATTTTTAATATTATCTGCATATCCAAATTAACATTTTGCTCATTTATTCATCTACTTTAACTATATGCTCTTATCAAACTGCAGGCTATTGCAATATTCCTGCCAATGTTCTTATATGTTTACAATTTATCTGTAAATATTCAATAAACCATTTCCATTTTTTTTTATATAAAAAAGTTTGTTATCTTGATTTCTTAGTCTTCCGGTAAGTTTCGCCATTTCTGCATATTCCATAAGTTTTTGTGTTCATTCTTCCTTTGCTGGGACTTCTGCTTCTTTCCATTTAGGCCACGAGATGCTTCTAATCTTGCCTCTGTCATAAAATCTCTAGATGTCCTTCAGGCAAGCTACTCCCTCTCAGCCTTCCCATCTGCAGTATGGGGGTAATAGTAATAGAGATTCATCTTAGAGGATTACTGCAAGGATTTAGCTTATGCTGTGGCATTACATTTTGCATATTTACTTTACATTTCTGCCACCAGGATCCCGAAGATTACTCGCTGTGTGCTTCGTTAAGTAATACTACTGTTTTGAACACTCAAAAAAGCACATTATCAGGAGAAACTTCCTAACGGGGTTGTTGACCTTGCAGGGTCCTCCAGTGGAAGTTGTGTAACTTGCAAATTCAGTATATTAGGAGAAGCTGTAAAGGGTAAAGGGACCCCTGACCGTTAGGTCCAGTCGCAGACGACTCTGGGGTTGTGGTGCTCATCTCGCTTTACTGGCCGAGGGAGCCGGCATACAGCTTCCAGGTCATGTGGCCAGCATGACTAAGCCGCTTCTGGCGAACCAGAGCAGCGCACGGAAATGCCGTTTACCTTCCTGCCAGAGTGGTACCTATTTATCTACTTGCACTTTGACGTGCTTTTGAACTGCTAGGTTGGCAGGAGCAGGGACCAAGCAACGGGAGCTCACCCTGTCGCAGGGATTTGAACCTCCGACCTTCTGATCAGCAAGCCCTAGGCTCTGTGGTTTAACCCACAGCGCCACCCGAGTCCCAGGAGAAACTGTACTCAGGCCTATTCTTACAAAAGTTACTGCGTGCCCTGAAGTCTGGTGGGTTCAGGTGTGTTATAGTTGTCAATCAATCAATCAATCAATCAATCAATCATAAGGACATAAGAAGACCTGCCCTTCACTAACAGGTCCCAGGGAGTGTTACAGCATTTTAAAATCCAGAATTAAAAATGGTGAAAACATACTGCGCTCCCAAGAATTGGGTGGGTCCTGAAACACATGACTCAGAGGTACCTAAGAGGTGAGGCTTCAGGATTGGCCAAAAACTCTATAGTGAATCTAGATGCACCTCTGTGGGGTGGAAGTTTCACCACAGCTTAGGGGCTGCCACATTTCCCAGGCCACCACCGCCCCATAACCTTTTGTAGGGATGCGAATTGAGAGTCAGTGTGGTGTAGTGGTTAAGAGTGGTAGACTTGTAATCTGGTGAAACGGGTTCGCGTCTCCACTCCTCCACATGCAGCTGCTGGGTGACCTTGGGCTAGTCCCACTTCTCTGGAGTCTCTCAGCCCCACTCACCTCACAGAGTGTTTGTTGTGGGGAAGGGGAAAGGAGAATGTGAGCCTCTTTGAGACTCCTTCGGGTAGTGATAAAGCGGGATATCAAATCCAAACTTTTCTTCTTCTTCTTCTTCTTCTTCTTCTTCTTCTTCTTCTTCTTCTTCTTCTTCTTCTTCCAGGAGAGGATATATATATTAGATGTTATCCTTCCTCACATTTGTGAGTTCAGCAGTGCTATACCTTTGCAGCCTAAAAGAAAGCTTAGATAGGCTAGTTTTGGCCTTTTTAGTTTAAATAATCCAGGATGCTTTAAGGCAGACTAGATTCTCCTGGTATTTCCCCCTTTTCTCACCCTTAGGATGCAAACGGTCTTGTAAAAATAACATTTATTCCTTCGGAGCTTGTGTTGCAGAATAACTGGCACAACAGTTTATTTCAGGCAGGCTTAAAATTGAAATTCAGTAGACTTATGCTCAATCTGAGAAGGGCTATAGCTCAGTGGTAGAGCATCAGTTGGATGCAGAAGGTCGCAGGTTCAATCCCCAGCATCTCCAGGCAGGGCTTGGAAAGAATCGCTGAAACCCTGGAGAGCTGCTGCCAGTCAGAGCAGACAGCACTGAGCTAGATGGACCACTGGCCTGACTCGATATAAAGCGTATTGCTGCATGCCATCTCTTAGATCTGAAAATTGGAGAGGCATTGTTGTGCTTGGCTGAAGGAAGACAGAGAGAGAGAGAGGCGGGGTGGGGGAGAGGGAGAGGGAGAGGGAGAGAGAGAGGGAGAAAGAAGAGTTCAAAGGAGTTTTACATGACAGCAACCTCTCCCGCCGCACCCAGGAGTGGCATCGTGCCTCCATCCCACAGAAATATTCAGTTTGCAAATCCGGTTTAAGGAGACGATCCGAAAATCCGTTTTGGCTCTGAAAGTGGTGGATGGGAGACGAGCCCCAAAAACATCACCGGCAGAAATTATTCCAAGGAGTCAAACAGATGATTTGGGAGGAAATTTTAAAAAGGAAAAAAAAAAGGCTAGATGAAATGAGACACTTGAATTGTGAACTGTCAGGAGCAAAGCATCTGAAGTTTAAAGAACGGCACCACAATGACAGGGAGTTTGGCCTGCCTCACTTTCCACGCAGCTGAATTTAATCACTCTTCCTTAATAACACCATCACCGCAACTCTGATATTTTATTAAGAACATAAGAAGAAGAGCCTGCTGGATCAGGCCAGTGGCCCATCGGGGCCAGCATCCTGCCCTCACAGTGGCCAACCACCAGTGGCGTAGCAAGGTCAGGTGGTACCCGGTGCAGAAAATTTCTTGTCACCCCCCCATTGAAATCTAGCTGGACTCCCAAGAGACTGCGATCTACTCACAGTATAAAAAGACTGGCTGCGATCTTTGTTGTTCAGTCGTTCAGTCGTGTCCAACTCTTCGTGACCCCATGGACCAGAGCACGCCAGGCACGCCTATCCTTCACTGCCTCTCGCAGTTTGGCCAAACTCATGTTAGTAGCTTCGAGAACACTGTCCAACCATCTCGTCCTCTGTCGTCCCCTTCTCCTTGTGCCCTCAACCTTTCCCAACATCAGGGTCTTTTCTAGGGAGTCTTCTCTTCTCATGAGGTGGCCAAAGTACTGGAGCCTCAACTTCAGGATCTGTCCTTCTAGTGAGCACGCAGGGCTGATTTCTTTAAGGATGGAGAGGTTTGATCTTCTTGCAGTCCATGGGACTCTCAAGAGTCTCCTCCAGCACCATAATTCAAAAAGCATAAATTCTTCGGCGATCAGCCTTCTTTATGGTCCAGCTCTCACTTCCGTACATTACTACTGGGAAGACCATAGCTTTAACTATACGGACCTTTGTTGGCAAGGTGATGTCTTTGCTTTTTAAGATGCTGTCTAGGTTTGTCATTGCTTTTCTCCCAAGAAGCAGGCGTCTTCTAATTTCGTGACTGCTGTCACCATCTGAAGTGATCATGGAACCCAAGAAAGTGAAATCTCTGACTCCATTTCTTCCCCTTCTATTTGCCAGGAGGTGATGGGACCAGTGGCCATGATCTTAGTTTTTTTGATGTTGAGCTTCAGACCATATTTTGCGCTCTCCTCTTTCACCCTCAGTAAAAGCTTCTTTAATTCCTCCTCACTTTCTGCCATCATGGCTGCGATCTACCCATTGTCATTGCCAGGAGTTGTCCAGCCTTTTTTTAGGGGAGGTTTGGCCAAAGTGGCTGAGCTTTTTGGGGGGTTACAAGGTTTGGGTCCTGAGTTGAGGGAGCTTCTGCTTCTCTCCTTCCCTGCACCCTCCGCTTGTTTGCTCCCCTGCCTTCTTCCCGTCCTCTCCATGCCTGCCTCCCTGCCTCCTCCAGCAGCGGGGCTGTCAAAATGAAGGGGGGGGGGGGAAAGGCCGCCGGCAAAGAGGCGCAGCTCCCCCTTTCCCCCGACGGCTCGGGGTAGGAGGGAGCCGCGGGCGGGCTGCACGCTGAATGTCACCCGCCTCGGAGATGACACCTGGGGCTGTCCGCCCCCACCTTGCTCCTCCCCTGCCAACCAGATGCTTTCATGGAAAGACCCCCCAAGCAGGACCTGAGAACAGCAGCACGCTCCCATTCCCGCACTGTTAGTTGGGCTGTTTGGGAGCTGAACCCTTTGGCCCATTCTGTGGTTTGTCTGTGAGCCAGTGTGGTGTAGTGGTTAAGAGCGGTGGACTTGTAATCTGGTGAACTGGGTTCGATTCCCCGCTCCTCCACATGCAGCTGCTGGGTGACCTTGGGCTAGTCACACTTCTCTGAAGTCTCTCAGCCCCACTCACCTCACAGAGTGTTTGTTGTGGGGGAGGAAGGCAAAGGAGAATGTGAACCGCTTGGAGACTCCTTCGGGCATAGCTGTCAACCCTTCCTTTTTTTGCGGGAAACTTGTTGATATCCCTTAAATTTCCCGGATTTCAAAGGAAGCAGCTCCTCTCCCTCCCTGCCGGCCAGGGAGGCTCCTCAGCTGCGTTGCTCGGCTGACAATAAGGAGTCTGAGACTGACTGGGGGCGGAGCTTGCATGCCTTGTGCAGCCAGACCCTCACGCCCAACCAGACAGACAGACAGCCTGCCTGCCGTCTACGCGCTTGCTCTTTCGCTCACCCATTCGCGTGCAACCTCTGGAGCGCAGGGTGGCGAGGCTACTTGGTGCCATTGCACCGCCCTCGCGGCATCCCTTATTTTCAAATCCGAAAGTTCGGAAAAATCCCTTATTTTCAAATCCGAAAGTTGACAGCTATGCCTTCAGGTAGTGATAAAGCGGGATATCAAGTCCAAACTCTTCTTCCTCTTCTCTGGAATGACGTCACACACAGCACCAACCTCACCCAGGACATACAGTGTGTGTTGTACATGTGTGTGTGCTGAGCCCAGCAGTCCTCTCTCCACCACAACTAAACTTCAGGTGAGGCAGGATTGCTTTCCAGCCTGTTCCATCTCCGAAGGCTTTGCCTACTGTTTACGGAGAAGGCGTAGGGGAATGGCAGGCAGGTTGGCAAGGCTCCCTTGTGCTCCTGGCTTCCCCCTGGCTGCATCCCTTCAGACTGGTACTGATGGGAGGCGGCTGTTTCTTGTTTAAACTAGGAGGCAGTTGCTTAGCAACCCATAGGAGGCTCATTATTTGGAGCCGGAGTGATTAACAACAACAAAAAGGAAAGGAAAAAAAAAAAAGAGAGAGGAGGGGAAAGAGTGTGGGGTGCCTGAAAGTAAAACGGATCCATTATTTAATTAACTAATTGATGATCAACTTCTTTTTAATTATTCACTTAATTAGAGAAGTGTGAGTACAACATTGGCCTTATCAGCTTGCGCTGAAACGCTGACAAGATTTCAAAGACAAAAGATTCCTCCCTGTGACTGATTCAGGCAGAAACCCACCACTTCCTGCTTCCGTTCTAGCTAACTTCTGGACACCCCCCCCAAAAGCTTCCATCCCTCCCACCAAGATTTTCCCTCCAGCTATTCTCCCCCATTTCCCCCCACCTCTCTGAATACACATGTAGAGCAGAGAATCTTTTTTTTCAGAGGAATGGGTACAGAAAAGGGGCCAGATATACTGTAGTTCTAGATGGGAGAGTTATGTTCGGCATGTTAAGATCTCTGAAAGAAAAATAAGAGTCTCTGTTAATGACAGCAATTGGGGGTGGGGGGGCAAGTTCCTTTTTTGGGGGTGGGGGTGCTTGTCCTCCTGACCCCTCTAGCACCACCCACTGTATAGAGAATGATGATGATGATGATAATAATAATAATATTAATAATAATGAAAAATTAAAAAAAATCCTTCCAGTAGCACCTTAGAGACCAACTACGTTTGTTCTTGGTATGAGCTTTCGTGTGCATGCACACTTCTTCAGATACACTGAGACAGAAGTCACCAGACCCTGGTGATAGGCTGATGGTGTGGTAAACCTGTTGATGACTGTTAACGACTGCAATTGGTCTAACAGGAAAAAGCAATGGGTGAGAAGGTTAAAAATAGCTTTGTCATGTATAATGAGATAAGAATCCAATGTCTCTATTCAGACCAGGTCTCTCCATGGTTTTAAGTTTGGTAATGAAACTTACCAAACTTAAAACCATGGAGAGACCTGGTCTGAATAAAGACATTGAATAATGTCTTCTGAGTAATACCCCTCCCCACCCTCTCACTATATATAAGGGTCTGGTGACTTCTGTATGTCTCTGTGTCTCTCATGCACATCCATCCGAGTCTGGGGCAGGAAAGCTTTTCTGGCCAGTGGTCCAGATCTTAATATTTCTATCCTTGGGTGGCCAAATTTGACAGGTGGGCATGGCCACGATTTTCTAGTGTGGCTGTGCTTCAAAGCCCCACTTGTCGGGACTTTGGGGCATGGTGTGGGGCTGTTTAAAAGCCCTTTTGCGAGCAGCCCCACACTGCTCCTGAGGTGCAAAGAGCAGCTCTGGGAGGGAGAGTTGATTTCCATTGAACAGAAATTGCTTGTCCCTCCTTGCTCCTGCAAAGGAACCATCAAGAGCTCACTTGAAGCTCCCGGTTGTCCCTTTTGAGTGTCACCCCCTACCATAGCTGTCAACTTTCGGATTTGAAAATAAGGGATGCCGCGAGGGCGGTGCAATGGCACCAAGTAACCTCGCCACCCTGCGCTCCAGAGGCTGCGCGCGAACGGGTGAGCGAAAGAGCGAGCGCATAGACGGCAGGCAGTCTGGCTGTCTGGTTGGGCGTGAGGGTCTGGATGCACAAGGCATGCAAGCTCCGCCCCCAGTCGGTCTCAGACTCCTTATTGGCAGCCGAGCAACGCAGCTGAGGAGCCTCCCTGACCGGCAGGGAGGGAGAGGAGCTGCTTCCTTTGAAATCCGGGAAATCTAAGGGATATCAACAATCCGGGATAGCAGCGGGAAACGGCATTGGAATAAGGGAGTTTCCTGCAAAAAAAGGGGAGGGTTGACAGCTATGAGATAAATAGGTACCGCTCCGGCGGGAAGGTAAACGGTGTTTCCGTGTGCTGCTCTGGTTTGCCAGAAGTGGCTTAGTCATGCTGGCTACATGACCCGGAAGCTGTACGCTGGCTCCCTCGGCCAGTAAAGCAAGATGAACACCGCAACCCCAGTCACGACTGGACCTAATGGTCAGGGGTCGCTTTACGTTTACCTAGTCCACTACCTCTGTCTTTTGCCGTGCTTCAACCAGATCCTTAAAAGTTTTCGTAGACTCACTCAGAAACCAGGGAGCTATTCTGGTCCTCCAGTTTATTTCTCCTCCTCCTCCTGTCTGCTCTCTGCCCAGCGATCCCTCTTGCTCCCCGCCCCAATCATTCAACTAATTTGGATCTGGCCTGTGTGTTTGTGTCAACACCGCTCTGCCTCTTTAGTCTCTCTCTCTCTCTCTCTCTCTCTCTCTCTCTCTCTCTCTCTCTCTCTCTCTCCACACCCACCTTTGATGAATTTACCACTAATGACAAAACTGTCTCCGCAATTGGCAAATTAAAAGCAAAAGCGGTAATCAGCCCAGGTTCTTGGAAAGAGGATTTCTGTGGCGCATGGGGAGAGGTGGCAGCGGGGACCCGGATCAATTCTATTTACCCATCTGAAGTGTGATTGGATCTATTGTCAGTGGGAAAGCAAGACAAACACATCGCTTGGGCGCTGTATGGTATTGGCAGTTCTGCTAAAGGAATGGAAATGAGGTGAAATCTCAGATCTTCGCAACCTCTTCTTTTCCTACCTTCTTTTTTTTGCTTTCCTGTAAAACTCAAGGCTTGATGGATGCAATGGAAAAAAAGAACAAAACCAGTGGCCTCCCTCAGAAGGTTGTCGTGAGGGCAAGGCCTAAGAACAGAAATGCGTGGGGAGTGGGGACAGTTGTTGAGCCCCCCCCCGGGCCTCTTTTTTTGCCCAAAGTTGTTGCAAAATCTAAAAAAGCAAGCAAGCAAGCAAACAATGAAGTTTTTGAGTTATTTTTAAGGAATTTCGCCAAAGTCTACACTTCCGACATGGGGTGCTACATGTCCGGATTTTCCCGGACATTTAAACGATTTCGGCCCAAGTGTTGTTACAGGCAGCCAAATCCCTGTATATATGGGAAATTCCGGACGAATGGCAACCGTATCCTAATCAGAATCTGGGGTTGGGAAGGACCATGGTGGAACATAATCTGAAGGCAGCCCTGTTTAGGGAAGTTTTAAATGATGGATGTTTTAATGTGTTTTTAATCTTTTGTTGGAAGCCACCCAGAGTGGCTGGGGAAACCCAGTCAGATGGGCAGGGTATAAATAAATTATTATTATTATTGCTTGCTGGATCAGGTCAATGGCCCATCTAGTTCTGTTCTCACAGTGGCCAACCAGAAGTCTGTGGGAAAACCAGGGAGCAGAACATGAAGAAGAACAACAACAACAAGAAGAAGAACAAGAAGAAGAAGAGGAGGAGGAGGAGGAGTTTGGATTTGATATCACGCTTTATCACTACCTGAAGGAGTCTCAAAGCGGCTAACATTTCCAAACTCTCTTACAGAACTCTTGGGGAAAGCTCATCTTTCTCCTAAGAGTTCTCTCCCAGCTTGCAACATTTTACAAGTCAGGGAAATGAAGAAGAAGAAGAGTTTGGATTTGATATCCCGCTTTATCACTACCCTAGGGCAGTGTTTCCCAACCAGTGTGCCTCCAGATGTTTTGGGACTACAACTCCCATCATCCCTCGCTAGCAATACCAGTGGTCAGGGATGATGGGAATTGTAGTCCCAAAACATCTGGAGGCACACTGGTTGGGAAACACTGCCCTAGGGAGTCTCAAAGCGGCCCACATTCTCCTTTCCCTTCCTCCCCCACAATAAACACTCTGAGAGGTGAATGAGGCTGAGAGACTTCAGAGAAGTGTGACTAGCCCAAGGTCACCCAGCAGCTGCATGTGGAGGAGCGGGGAAGCGAACCCGGTTCCCCAGATTAAGAGTCTACCGCTCTCATCCACTACACCACACTGGCTCTCAAGAGCTGTGAATGTTTCCTGCCTGAGACCATGGACAGTTGCTGCCAGTTAGTGCAGGCATTACTGAGCTATAATAACAAACGCCTGCCTTGGCATGATGCCATTTCGTAGGTTCCTACATCCCGCAAGTCACATTTCCCTACCTTTGACCTTTCTGCTTGTCCCTCGCTGCTTCCCCGGCTTCTCCTAGTTCTGAGCTTTGAAAACTCTCCAGAGGGATAAAATTAGTTCTCGCACAGCATAACTTTGAGTCCCCTTTCCTCCTCTTGCATCTTAAATCTGAAATCTAATCCTCTGACTTCCTTTAATTAAGCAGAGGGTAGTTTAAATTAGTCTAACTATCTTTGGGGGGGATTATATATTTCAATCATCATTATGGTCTAGCTATTTGTGATCCGGGTAGATAGATAGATATATTAGTTGTATAATCAGGAACACAATTATAATCCTTCCCAAAAAGATATTTAATAATCGTTTAAAATGATGGAATATTTGACTCAGGACCTTAGAGAATTAGCCGGAGTGATTCCAGAGGTGGAGAAGGGCGAGCCTGAAGGACTTTTGATAATGTCTTTCAAACAACCCAGCTTGATCTCGACTCCCTGCGTTGACTCAGAAGTTCGTCTCATGGCCTTGAGTGGGGCTCGTTGCCAAAGGAGGACAACCACGAAACGTTCCTGGTTCGGCGTGCCCTCTGGCTGCACTCTGGGAGACACAAAGGGCCATAGCTCAGGGTTAGAACAGCTGCTTGGCATGCAGAAGGTCCCAGGATCAATTCCTGGCATCTGATGCCCTGGAGAACTGCTGCTGGGGAACTTCTGCCTCTGTTGGGGACTGGGCAGAGGAGGAATGGTGGAGACTGTCTCCCCAGCCTAACCTATCCAGAGAAGAAGAAGACAATATAGATTTACAACAGTGGTTTGAGCATAGCTGTCAACTTTTGGATTTGAAAATAAGGGATTTTTTCAAACTTTCAGATTTGAAAATAAGGGATGCCGCGAGGGCGGTGCAATGGCACCAAGTAGCCTCGCCACCCTGCGCTCCAGAGGCTGCACACGAACGGGTGAGCGAAAGAGCGAGCGCGTAGACGGCAGGCAGACTGGCTGTCTGGTTGGGCGTGAGGGTCTGGATGCACAAGGCATGCAAGCTCTACCCCCCAGTCGGTCTCAGACTCCTTATTGGCAGCCGAGCAACGCAGCTGAGGAGCCTCCCTGGCCGGCAGGGAGGGAGAGGAGCTGCTTCCTTTGAAATCCGGGAAATTTAAGGGATATCAACAATCCGGGATAGCAGCGGGAAACGGCATTGGAATAAGGGAGTTTCCCGCAAAAAAAGGGAGGGTTGACAGCTATGGGTTTGAGGGAGGTCACAGCACAGAGGAAGATGAGGGGGAGAGTTGGGAAAGAATGGAAGAGGAGGAGGAGGCAGAGCTGGAGCAGCTGGCTGGCACGTTATCACTAGAAAGCATTCCAGACCCTCCAGCTCCCAGAACCTGGCAAGCCTTAAAAGTAGGAGAGCAAAGATCTCAAAGACAGATGGCCCTAAGTGGCAACTGTAGGGGTGCTGGGTGCTGGTGACGAATGAGGAAGTAGGAGAGAAGGTGGGGTGGAGATTTACTCAGGACAATGCCATGATGATGATGATGTTATTATTTATACCCTGGCCATCTGACTGGATTGCCCCAGCCACTCTGGGCAGCTTCCAACATCTATAAAAACATAGTGCGCATTAAACATTTAAAAAGTTCATACATCTTTTAAAGGTTGTACAGTTACTTATCTCCTTGACATCTGATGGGAGGGCATTTCACAGGGTGGGCACCACTACTGAGAAACCCTCTGCCTGGGTCTCCGTGATCAAGTTGGGATATAAAGCTCCGGGCAGTCCCTAAGGTACTCTGGACCCAAAATGTTCAGGGCTGCACAAATTAATATAGTTGCACCTTGGTTCTCGAACATAGTATGTTCTGGGAGTCCGTTTGACTCCCGCAACCATTCGAAAGCCAAGGTGCAGCTTCCGATTGGCTGCAGGAGTGTCCAATCGGAAGCCACGGAAGCCGCGCTCAGACATTCAGCTTCCAAAAATCATTCAAAAACCGGAATACTCACTTCTGGGTTTCGACTGTTCGGGAGCTGATTTGTTTGGAAGCCAAAGTGTTTGAGATGCAAGGTACATGAACCTTGAAAGGTGGGATATACTCTAATTAAACTTGAAGGCAATTTGGGAGATGGTGGAATCCAAGTTGTAGAAACTGGCGTCTGTATTGCTTCTGAAGCAGCAGGGTCAGCGCAAGACATTTTGAAGGACAGCTTCAAAGCTGATGATGGGACAGGCTATGTGCCATTCTGAGCCATAGCCTCATCTTGGTGCTGCTACCCTCCCCTCAGCACCTGCCACCTGAGGCTTCTGCCTCACTCTGCCCAATGATAGGGCCAGCCTTGTCACAAGGTTGTTGTTTTTCCCTAGGGAGCGTCAAACTTCTGTTTTACAACTAGATGCGGTTGGAGCAAGTTAGGAGGGGACAATGTTAACAATCTTATTTACTCTGATTGATTGCTTCATCAATGCAATTATTAGTCTATGCCGTTATTAAACCATGAATTAGTTCATGCAATTTACGTCCTATTGCTTTACGTTGCTTTATTTCCATTTAATTTCATCCTATGCAATTTGTTTTATTTTTCACAACTAGCTTTATTTTCTTTACATTCCATAACACCATTAAGCTTTGTATGCTAATAAACAGACTGCTTCGTTCCAGTTGCAATCTTCAGTCTGTGGTTATCGCTGGTTAGGCTTTCCTTCCTGTTTTACTGGGCTGCTCCGAAGCAAATGCAAACCTTGAGAGCCGTTGTGGTGTAGTGGTTAAGAGTGGTAGACTTGTAATCTGGTGAACCAGGTTCGTGTCTCCTCTCCTCCATGTGTAGCTGCTGGGTGACCTTGGGCTAGTCACACTTCTCTGAAGTCTCTCAGCCCCACTCACCTCACCAAGTGTTTGTTGTGGGGGAGGAAGGGAAAGGAGAATGTGAGCCGCTTTGAGACTCCTTCGGGTGGTGATAAAGTGGGACATCAAATTTAAATCCAAACTCTTGATGGAAGGACCCAATTGGCAATCCAGAGATTGACATGCTTTGCATCCGCATTTATTGGATCTCTGAATTGAGTGGGCGAAAACCAGCCCTTCTTAGAAACAATCAGTAGGCTTGGTGGGTTCACAAAAGGTTATTTGGGCCACCCTAGAACTTGCCACCCATGGGTGGAGGCCTCCAGTACATCATGAAGGTAGGTGATGACAATATCTGGTATTGCTGTCATGTTGTGCAGATGCCTGATGATCGTCTTCCAAAGCAACTACTCTATTCTGAACTTAAAAATGGAAAGCGTAATGCTGGTGGTCAACAAGAGAGGTTTAAAGACTCTCTCAAGGCAAATCTTTAAAAATGTAGTATAAACACCGACAAATGAGGAACACTGGCTTGTGAGTGCTCCAATTGGAGAACAGCCTTTACCAAAGGTGTCATGGGCTTTGAAGATGCTCCAACTCAGGTCGAAAGGGAGAAATGTGCTAAGAGGAAGGCACGCTTGGCAAACCCTCACCGTGATCGACTCCCACCTGGAAACATATGTCCCCACTGTGGAAGGACGTGTGGATCCAGAATTGGCCTCCATAGTCACTTACAGACACACTGTTAATACCGTTTTCATGGAAGACAATCTTACTTGGCTATAAGTGATTGCCAAAGAAGAAGACTGCTGTAGGACTTCCAGGTCAGTTCCAGAATCCAATCCAATGTTTGGTAGCATCCAGACACAAGAAGGGCATAGTGGCGTTGGAGGAAATTCAGATGAGGGCAACCAAGATGGTAAAAGGGGTGGGGGTGGAGCAACACAGCCCATGAGAGAATCTTGCAGCATTTGGGATGATAATAAAATTCTGCGTGGCATGGAGAAAGCGGATAAAGAAAGCTTCTTTCTTTCTTTCTCCTAACACTAGAACTCATGGTCATCCAAAGAAGCTGAATAATAATAATAATAATAATTTATTATTTATACCCCGCCCATCTGGCTGGGTTTCCCCAGCCACTCTGGGCGGCTTCCAACAGAACATTAAAATACAATAATCTATTAAACATTAAAAGCCTCCCTAAACAGGGCTGCCTTCAGATGTCTTCTAAAGGTCTGGTAGTTGTTGTTCTCTTTGACATCTGAAGGGAGGGCGTTCCACAGGGCAGGTGCCACCACCGAGAAGGCCCTCTGCCTGGTTCCCTGTAACTTGGCTTCTCGCAGTGAGGGAACCACCAGAAGGCCCTCGGCACTGGACCTCAGTGTCCGGGCTGAACGATGGGGGTGGAGACGCTCCTTCAGGTATACTGGACCGAGGCCGTTTAGGGCTTTAAAGGTCAGCACCAAAACTTTGAATTGTGCTCGGAAACGTACTGGGAACCAATGTAGGTCTTTCAAGACCGGTGTTATGTGGTCTCGGCAGCCGCTCCCAGTCACCAGTCTAGCTACTGCATTCTGGATTAATTGCAGTTTCCGGGTCACTTTCAAAGGTAGCCCCATGTAGAGTGCATTGAAGTAGTCCAAGCGGGAGATAACCAGAGGATGCACCACTCTGGCGAGACAGTCGGCGGGCAGGTAGGGTCTCAGCCTGCGTAACAGATGGAGCTGGTAGACTGCTGCCCTGGATACAGAATTAACCTGCGCCTCCATGGACAGCTGTGAGTCCAGAATGACTCCCAGGCTGCGCACCTGGTCCTTCAGGGGCACAGTTACCCCATTCAGGACCAGGGAGTCCTCCACACCCGCCCACCTCCTGTCCCCCCAAAACAGTACTTCTGTCTTGTCAGGATTCAACATCAATCTGTTAGCCGCCATCCATCCTCCAACCGAATATTGGAAGAGTCGGGACAGATATAGGAAAGGACTTCTTCTCACAGTGCATCGTTAATCTATGGAACTCCCTTCCACAGGAGGCAGTGATGGCCACCAGCTTTAAAAGAGGATAGGACAAATTCATGGAGGAGAAGTCAAATTCATGGAGGAGAAGACAAATTCATGGAGGAGATGGCTTTTGAATACCACTTGCTGGAAACCACAAGAGGGGAGAGAGCTGCTCTTGTTTTCGAATCCTGCTTGCTGGTTCCCCACAGGCACCTGGTTGGTCACTGAGAGAACAGGATGCTGGATTAGGTGGGCTATTGGCCTGATCCAGCTGTAGTCTCTTATGTTCTTAAAATATCCAGCTGCATGAAAACCTCTGCCTTCCTCTGTATACTATGGAAACCTAATCTGTCATGCTATTTATTATAAATCTTTCCCCTACCTCCACCCTCACTAATATTCCTCTGGGGTTCTTTGCTGTTTTGTTGCTAACAGCCTGTGAAACCTCTCTTTCAGGAGAAAACAGTGATACGGTATCTTTTTTTTTTTTAATAAAATGATCATAAAGATTATGATTAGAAAGCCTCATAACTGTTTTATAAAGCTACAGAAGATCTTGAAAGATCTTCAGGGAGTTGGTCTCAGAGGGAACTTTAATTTTCTTATTTCCCCCCATTTTTTTCCGTGAAGAGTTGGTTGTTAACACTGCCGTAGTTTCAAACCACACTCTTGATGGATGTGAGGTTCTTGCCCGAGCCGTAAATGTAAATTGTTTTTCTTTTTGGGGGGAGGGGGGAGGGAGGGAAACCTCCTTTGGCCACTTGTGTTTTATTTGAAATTTGCAAAACCCGAATGCGTCGCTCCTAGAAGCTGCCCCGCAAAAGTATCGGCGTTTTTCGAGTAGTTAGTCCCCCATCAAACGGCATTAATAATTTAGCCTCTAATTAAAAGTGAGGTCAAACAGTGAAAAATGAGTGAGCTAAGTGGTTGCATGGTGATGTATGAAACGGACTCTTTCCTTTCCCTTTGCAAAAAAACAAACACCCCAACACAGATGGATGCGAAAGGTTTAGGTGGTTTGTCCCCAAAATGAATTTGCAGTCAAAGAAAGGCAGGAGGCTAAAAAGAGAAGGGTCTGAGGAAATGCATTTCGCTAAAAGAACCCTTTTTTCGCAGGTTACAGAGCTGCAGCCTCTCAATGAGATGGTTTGCCATGCACCACCTCTTCTCTGCACAACAGTTCCGCCGTCTGCAGAACAGTTTCCCGTAATGACAGGCAGAGACAGAAGGAGAGGAAAAAGCTCCTTGATGCCCCGCAGGTTCACCCAGAGGATGCTGGCGAGGATTCAGAGGACCGCCGAAGAAAAAGATGATGGAGATTGCTTTGACTTTACATTCCCGAAGGAAGTTTTCAGTTCGTAACGGGGACTTTTTGCATGCTCCTGCCCTAAATCTCCGGAGCAAGCGATGCTGCCTGCTCTGAAGTCATTTATATCGGGAAGACAGCACCTCTGGGCTCCAGAACAGATCACCGCCAGTGCAGAACCTGATAGTAACTGAGCGATCCAGGCTGCAAGAGTTAAATACCAGGGATAAGGTTGTTGCCGTTGTCACTGTTATCATTATTTATTAGATTTTGTTGCCCATTTATTTTAATGTCACAAGATTTATATGCTGGAGTGGAATGAAACCTCAAAGTGGTTTACAAAAAGAATTTATTTATTTATTTGATAACAACAGAAACAACAACAACAAGAAGAATTTTATTATTTAATAAATAAATGGGCGGGGTCTGAGGTGGATAGGGGGTGACACTCGAAAGGGACAACTGGGACAACCGCTGCGATATTGCGAGCCGCCGCATGAAAAGCGGCAGTGGCGGGGCACCCCCACGAGCCACCGAGCAGAGCGGCCTCGCTCCGCTGCTTGCTCGGGGCCCACAGGCGGGGCAGGGCGGGGCAGGGGCGGCCCAAGTGTCGCCCCCTTCCCCTGGAACCTGGGGCGGACCGCCCCCATCACCCCTTGCGACGCCACTGCCTCAAAGTCCCGACAAGTGGGGCTTTGAAGCACAGCCACACCGGAAAATCATGGCCATGCCCACCTGTCAAATTTGGCCGCCCAAGGATGGAAATATTAAGATCTGGACCACTGGCCAGAAAAGCTTTCCTGCCCCAGACTTAGATGGATGTGCATTAGAGACACAGAGACATACCTGTGTGTCTACTCTGACTGGCCCAAAGACTCAGGTAGAGAGAGTTCTTTCCCATCACCTGAGATCCCTTTAGCTGGAAATAGCAGCGGTTGAGCATGGGACCTTTGGCACTCAGAGCATGTGCTCTACCATTGAGCTACAAGTTCTCAGGAGAAGCTCTTTTCCAGCTTGGCTATGAGAGATTCTCTTAAATGAAGATAGTGGGGATGGACAGGGCCGGATTTAGGTTTGATGAGGCCCTAAGCTACTGAAGGTAATGGGGCCCTTTATATGCCCATCTGTCTTTTGTCAATAACAAATTGTCGCTCTTTTTTGTATTGAATATATGCTATATGGTAATTTATGGACCTAATGGGTATCTAAAGTCATTTGCACATGTAGAATGTTGTTGTTGTTTAGTTGTTTAGTCGTGTCCGACTCTTCATGACTCCATGGGCCAGAGCACGCCAGGCCCTCCTGTCTTCCACTGCCTCTCGCAGTTTGGTCAGACTCATGTTGGTCGCTTCGAGAACACTGTCCAACCATCTTATCCTCTGTCGTCCCCTTCTCCTTGTGCCCTCAATCTTTCCCAACATCAGGGTCTTTTCTAGGGAGTCTTCTCTTCTCATGAGGTGGCCAAAGTACTGGAGCCTCAACTTCAGGATCTGTCCTTCCAGTGAGCACGCAGGGCTGATTTCCTTCAGAATGGAGAGGTTTGATCTTCTTGCAGTCCATGGGACTCTCAAGAGTCTCCTCCAGCACCATAATTCAAATGTAGAATGTAGGCACCCTATATATAGAAATGAGCAAACCAGTGATATTTTAGGGAGCAGGCTAGCAGGTGGGGCCCATTACTTACATTACAGGAGCCTACACAACACAAAACACTGTTGCTGTATGTAGATTTTATTTTATTTGTTTTTTATCCTAAATTTTGGAAATGTACATCCAGTTTTTTCCCCCTTTAAATTTTTTGGGGGCCCCCAAGAGAGTGGGGCCCTAAGTTACAGCTTGTTTAGCTTATATGTAAATCCGGCACTGGGGATGGATCCTGGAATCTTTCACATCAGGGAAGCTTTCGCCCTCGCCAGATGTTGCTGAACTACAACTCCCATCAGCCTCAGCAAGTATGTTCAGAGTTGTAGTTCAGCAACACCTGGCGAGGGCGAAAGCTTCCCCGAACTTGTTTTACATCAGCATGCAAAGCTCATGCTCTCTGTCTCTGAGTGATGGTGACCCTTTTCTAACAAGTCACAAATCGCTGTATTTTGTATGAGAAAATTCTGATTGTTTCCCCTTAAAGAACTTTTAGTTTACTTTCAGAAATAACAGCGTCCATTTGTCAAATGTTAATATTCCCTTGATGTCCAGAGGACATACCTTGAAAGTTATTTATATAATGGTTATATATATATATATATATATATATATATATATATATATATATATGAGAAACAATGTTCTCATTTCCTATTTTCCACTCAGCTACAGAATTACTGATCAACTGCAATTTGAAATACAATTATACAGGCCGTGAATACGGCGAATACCAACGAAGTTAAACACAATCAAGCCCTCTGTGGAACCTGCTGGCTTACAGTTTAGTATCATTTAAGGGGTTTGTACCAAACCTTTTGTAGTAGATTAAAGACAGATATCTTGTTTGTTACAATCAGACCTGCCGTTTCAGTTTTATAAATTTTTAAAATATTAATTATCGCTGGAAAAGTACACGGAGGTGAATGCATTAAAGGATTTCCTGCTTAGATGGCAACTATTTGGTGTTTGGTGTTAGATTAGCAAAAGGACAGGTTGGGAATTTTAATCCAGCTTGTTAAGTTATTAAATTTTCTTTATTTACAGACAGATCTTACTTTCATTAACATTGTAACAGGTGCTCATTAAGAATTTATCATGGACAAGGCAGAGGGAGAGAGAGAACGAGAAGAGGCTGAGAAAGTTTCCTTCCCCCGTGGCTCTTTATTTTCACTAAGCGGGCATCCGGAAGGTTAAAAAGAAATAACAATTAGGGGAGAAAGAAATGAAATTAAACCACGGAAATTCCACGTCGCGCCAACTTAAATTCTGCACTTTTTTTTTCTTTTTCTTTTTTTAAAAAGCTTAATTCTCAGATGGATAAACAGATTAAAGTAGGGGTACTTAGCATGGAGGGATGCGGGTGGCGCTGTGGGTTAAACCACAGAGCCTAGGGCTTGCCGATCAGAAGGTCGGCGGTTCGAATCCCTGCGACAGGGTGCGCTCCCGTTGCTCGGTCCCTGCTCCTGCCAACCTAGCAGTTCGAAAGCACGTCAAAGTGCAAGTAGATAAATAGGTACCACTCTGGCGGGAAGGTAAACGGCATTTCTGTGCGCTGCTCTGGTTCGCCAGAAGCAGCTTATTCATGCTGGCCACATGACCTGGAAGCTGTACGCCGGCTCCCTCGGCCAATAAAGCGAGATGAGCGCCGCAACCCCAGAGTTGGACACGACTGGACCTAATGGTCAGGGGTCCCTTTACCTTTACCCATCATCCTCAGCCTGTGTGGCCAGAGATCAGTTGTGGAATCTCTGGTGCCTAGTTGGCTATCACTGGATTAATGAATGAACAACAACTTTGTCCTGATTTTAATTTTTAGGAATATGGCAACCCTACTGCAGTCTCCAGATTTGCCCGACTCCTTCCAGGTGGCAGGGGGAGGGCTTGAACATCCAGGTGGGGATGAGTGCCTTTAATAATAATAACAAAAAACATTTTATGAAGAAGACTGTGTATGCAGCTTGCAGGCTGAAGCCCAGCAGGAGCTGCCTGCAGATTATAGCATCTGCCCTCTTCTGTTCTCTTCTCCCAATTAACCTCCATCTCCAGGGCCTCCCCTGTGACATCACTGGGGAATGCCCCATGACATCACCAGGGGCCGCCCCTAGGTCTCAGGTTTGGGCCCTGAAATCTCAGGGTCTGGCGTGTTCCTGACCTGGCGATCCTAGTCAGGACTTCTGCTTTGTAGAATACCAAACAATTCTAGGGAAGAGCAGCCTTTTGCTGTGCCGCCTATCAGTTTTCTGGTCTCCGGTGTCACCAGTTTTCCAGGGATCGCACGGATAATTTTCAGCACAGTTGTCATCATGCAAAACCTTCCCCCCATTTTACAAAGGTGTTATTCCACCCTCTGTTGTTGTTGTTCAGTCGTTCAGTCGTGTCCGACTCTTCGTGACCCCATGGACCAGAGACGCCAGGCACGCCTATCCTTCACTGCCTCTCGCAGTTTGGCCAAACTCATGTTAGTAGCTTCGAGAACACTGTCCAACCATCTCATCCTCTGCCGTCCCCTTCTCCTTGTGCCCTCAATCTTTCCCAACATCAGGGTCTTTTCTAGGGAGTCTTCTCTTCTCATGAGGTGGCCAAAGTCTTGGAGCCTCAGCTTCAGGATCTGTCCTTCCAGTGAGCACTCAGGGCTGATTTCTTTAAGAATGGATCGGTTTGATCTTCTTGCAGTCCATGGGACTCTCAAGAGTCTCCTCCACCACCCTCTGCACCCCCTCAAATCGACCCATGCTGAAAGGGTAGATTTCTCAAAGTACAAACCTGTTATCCCCTTCTGCTTTTTTTTTTTTTTTTTTTACATTTTAAAGTGAAGACTAATAGAATTTTAATATCATCGGTAATCACACTAAAAACTCCAGTTCAAAATTCCTGAGCATCGCTTCGGCGCTCTGCCTCTAATTAGCATAATCATTTACTGAGCCCCTCAGAGCCCCATTTTACAAGCTTTTTATTTTCTGTAAGCAGTTTCCTTTCCTTTGTGTTCGGGAACGAAGGACAAGGGGTTATACTTCCAATGCAGCCATAAGAACATAAGAAGAGCCTGCTGCTGGATCAGGCCAATGGCCCATTTAGTCCAACATCCTGTTTTCACAATGGCCAACCAGATGCCCCTGGGAAGCTCACAAGAACTTCCTGGGTCCACGGTCCTCTCCTCATTTGCGCTCTGGCATTTAGAGACACACCGCTTCTAAATATTCTCTGGAATACTCTGCCAATAGAGATTCTGCCGGCTCCTTCTATGCCAGCTTTTAAATGCCCGCTGGAAACTTTTCTATTCCGCCAAAACCTATGCAGGCTATTAAGAGACGCGGGTGGCGCTGTGGTCTAAACCACAGAGCCTAGGGCTTGCCGATCAGAAGGTCGGCGGTTCGAATCCCCGCGATGGGGTGAGCTCCCGTTGCTCGGTCCCAGCTCCTGCCCACCTAGCAGTTCAAAGCACGTCAAAGTGCAAGTAGATAAATAGGTACCACTCTGGCGGGAAGGTAAACGGCGTTTCCGTGCGCTGCTCTGGTTCGCCAGAAGCAGCTTAGTCATGCTGGCCACATGACCCGGAAGCTGTACGCTGGCTCCAGTAAAGCGAGATGAGCGCCGCAACCCCAGAGTTTAGACCACAGCGCCACCCGCGTCTAAGCCATTTTTAACATGGCTTAGAACAGGCATCAAATACATTAACGAGGACTGGGAAAAAATTGTACTATATTTGACAGAACACTGTAAAGTTAAAAATACTTGCAAGGAGAAAAGAACTATAGGAGAAAATAGTGTTTTATGGACAAATGGAGGATAATATGATAAGCAGTGAAAATGGTTACCAGTAGACTCTACGAAAGGGAGGGTGGAAGTCTGAGAATTTGGAGAATTCTATATCTTTTGATTTTATTTTATTTTTCTGCGAACGTAAAACCAAATTGTAAAATCAATTTATACACAGACACACAGACACACACAGACACACACAGACACACACCACACCACACACACACACACACACACACACACACACACACACACACACACACACACACACCACAGGCATGAAATAACCATTGTGGATGTTTGGACCTTGGGAAATGCTGAGTATCGAACTGGCAAAGGCTATTATCCCACAAGAGCTGCACAAGGGACTATGGCAGGTGGGCGGGGCAACATCTCTGATAATCACCTGATGTTGTAATGCTCTCAGGTGGTTGGCAGGTGGGTTGCCCTGCTTGCCGCCCAAAGTTGGCCTGCGGTGGAGGGGACCAGTAAGAACAAGCGCAATGAAAATAGGGACGTCTGAAGGAAAAGTGGGACATTCCGGGATCAAATCACAAACCTGAAAAAGAGGGACACTTGGAGGGTCTGAGCCTGCTGCGACAAGCTTCCCTCTCCTCTGGTCTCCTAGAACCAGAAGAGGCATGAAAAGGGCAGAGGAGAGGTTCGTGACATGCAGACATAGTCTCCAGTTCCTTGGATCTTCAGCCTCAGCAACTGCTTCATGGGGGCAAGGCCTACCAGAGATGGGCTGCTGGGCTCATTAGGCCTGACACTCCTGTGTCAATCCTGTTTTTAGTAATAAAGAGTTAACTCTTGTACAGTGTGATTTACTGCTGGCTCACCTTGGGCAATTCTGCATTTTAGATCTTGCACTGAGCAAAGAGGTTGGATGAGATCAGGAGAGGGGAACCTCAGACTCAGGGGCCGATTGCTCTATCAGGCCCCTGGAATCCTCCTCAGTCCATGTCCCTCGCTGGCACTGCTCCGCACGCTCCCCAAGTGCATTTGCCTGGCTGGAATATGCCCCTTCCTTGCCCAGAAAGAGGTGTGTTTCTGTGTTTGTGTGTCTGTGTGCGCAGGAAGGGGCAGAAGCTTCTGACTGACGCTTCCTGGCTGGAACGCAGCTGTACACAAGCTTTGAGAAGGGCCACTTGCTTTTGGTCTCTGCCCGTCCCATGCTGGCACTTGGCCCCTGGAAGATTGCTACGAGGGGCTATGGCCCTCAGGCTCTAAAAAAGGACCCCTGCCCTTTGACTAGATGATCCCCCGAGATCCCTTACACTGCTTAGGATCCTCAAATCGCTTTAGATCAGGTCAGGAAGCGCCTTGCATGTCAATATATTGTACATCATTTTGTACATTTCAAAGGGCTGAAAATAAATAAATATCTATGAAATGAAGATGATCCCTCTTGATAAAATGAAGGCTCAGAAGTCGGCGTGCCAGCTTGTAAGCAGTCATGGGCATCATCCTTCCTGTTCCTTTTTTTTTTAAAAGAAAAGAATAGAAAATCTTTTTAGAGCGTGGCTTTTAATATTCATGGCGCTGCCGACAATTTGTCTCCCCCTTGTTACTGAGCTCTCCGGCGTCTGTGTTTTCTCATTGTGTCTCTGGACAGACAGTTTATTCAGCGCCGCTAAGGCTCAAAAGTGATTGTGCTCCGTAATTTGAGGAGTTCCACGGATGGAACATCAAAGATATCTCCAAACCCTGCTCTGTCTCTCAAGGCGGATTCCCACAAAGGGCCCTTTCCTAAATTAAAAGTGATTTTTCTCGGCTTTTCGTAAATCCACGCCGCGAAATGTACAGAGGGCAGGGCTGGGAGAACGCCGTTCCGTGCCGCTGCTCTGCCAGTGCAGTGTTTGTGTTGCGAACCTGTGCATGGTGGACGCAGGGGGAAAGTGCAGGATTCTGTATCTTGAGAATCATCTCTTGGAAACAAACGGCATGTTTCTAGCCCTCATGTTGTGCGTGGAAGGGTGTGAGCTCTCCAGGGTGGCTGAACAGGAGTTTCGGGGGTTGGTGGGAGGCCTTTGTTGCCCTCCATACAGAGGCAGAGTTAGCTGCTCCAGCACCCGGAGCGGTGCATATGCTGTGCACCTGGGGGTGGGGCCAGCTGCCTGCTGGGGCGGGGCCATCTGCCGTGGGGGCGGGGCGAGCATCCCAGAGGGGCACTGCCCACGGCAAGTGGCAAGCGTCCCAGGGGGGTGGGATGGCGATTTCACCCCCCCAGGGATGACACCCGGGGCAGACCGCACCCACCGCACCCCCTTCCTCCGCCAGTGCCTCCATAGCCCCTCCCCATTTCTTCTACCTGCATATTTTTTCCAGGTTGCAGAACCCCGGCTTTTCATGATACTTGGGCACTGAATTTACGTGACTATCATAGGCATAGCTGTCAACTTTCGGATTTGAAAAGAAGGGATTTTTCCAAACTTTCGGATTTGAAAATAAGGGGTGCCGCGAGGGTGAGCGAAAGAGCGAGCGCGTAGACGGCAGGCAGGCTGTCTGTCTGGTTGGGCGTGAGGGTCTGGCTGCACAAGGCATGCAAGCTCCGCCTCCAGTCGGTCTCAGACTCCTTATTGGCAGCCGAGCAACGCAGCTGAGGAGCCTCCCTGGCCGGCAGGGAGGGAGAGGAGCTGCTTCCTTTGAAATCCGGGAAATTTAAGGGATATCAACAATCCGGGATAGCAGCGGGAAACGGCATTGGAATAAGGGAGTTTCCCGCAAAAAAAAGGGAGGGTTGACAGCTATGGTCATAGGATGTTGGTGGTGGTATTGTTATATGTTTGGGGTGGGGTCAGTATGGATGATACCCTGAGTGCTTCCATCCCTGCTGAGAATTTAGTAGCAGAAGCTGCAGAACCAGCCAAGCAGGCCGCTTTGCTTTGCTTTGCTTTGGTTGGCCAGTTAAGTACTGCTCTTTTCCATATACAGTGTGTGAGGACTCTGTGATGTCTCCTCGAGAGTAACCAGCCAGACCACGTTGTCTGCTAAACTAGTTGCTTTGTTTTGCAAAGTATACATCAGAGCTCTCAAAGTTCATGACCGCTTGAGTCAGTTCCAGATTCCGGGAGTGGCCTTTCACGACTCCGCCCCCAACATAAGAGCTTTGGGAAACCGAAACGTTTTCTTGCTTCCTTCCGCTTTCTCCCCCTGCACAGCTGTGGAGTGGCGCTGGGCGCCCCCCCCCCGATTCCCCACCTCTCCAGCTGGTGGATCTGGGTCTTTGACAGCTTCCCAGAGCCCTTGCCTCTCCCTGTGTGCCTGCACTTCCTGTGCCCCGCCAGCTGGTGGTTCTGGGTCCCTGACAGCCTCCCAGAGACCTCCCTCGTCCCCACCACTACTTCCTTCCTGGCTTTCCTGCGAATTGCTTTCCGATCTGACCTCTCTTCTCTCTCTCTAGCCCAGTGTTTCCCAACCTAATCTAGGCAACGGCACACTTATTTCATTAAAAAAATCTCGTGGCACACCGCTCCTCCCCCACCCGGCTGCGCCGGGTCTCCTGACCCAGAGTTACCTCTGGGATCAGCTGTAGCGCGGCGTCCTTTCTCCCGCCCATCAGCTGGGGCACCAGGTCGGGATTCTCCCGCGAGGCTGCTGTTGCTGCTGCTGCAGCAGCCAAGGGAGCAGCGCCGCCCTGGCTTCCGCTTCGCCGCCGGGCTCCAGCAGCGCCGCCGCCACGGTCCTGTGCAGCCCTGGGCTGCAGGTCCCTTTTTCCGCGGCACATCAGCCGGTGTCTCGCGGCACACCAGTGTGCCGCGGCACACCGGTTGGGAAACGCTGCTCTAGCCGGTTCCCCCTGTCAGCTCGGCTCTGGGGGCGGGCCAGTCCCTGACACAGTGGTACCTTGGTTTACAACCATAATCCGTTCCAGAGGTCTGCTTGTAAACCAAAACAGGTTGTAACACAAGTCGCGCTTTCGCTAATGGGGCCTCCAAAATTTTTTGGTTGTAATAAAAAAAAAAAAGGCTGTAATCCAAAAAAAGGGACACATACTTCTGGGTTTGACGTGGTGGTAATCCAAAACGGTTGCAATCCAAGGCACCACTGTACAAAAAGGTTGCTCTGTTGCCATAGAGACAGATGGGTGGGTCATTCCCCACCTCACCTGGCTGGGTCGCCTTAGGCACATTTTTCAGTTTTCCATTTCCAAAAATGCTGTGTGCTAAAAAGTTGTGCCCTGGCTTGGGAAATCTAAATATATTTTCGTTATGGTCTAAGAGATAGAAGATAGGGTGCAGCAAAGGGGGAGAAATGAAAAAAAAAATGGGATGGGAAGTCAGCAAAACAAAAGAAAAAAAATATTACGTATTGGAGTTTATACGTGAAACTTTTGGAAATTTAATAAAATATAACTAAAAAAGATATTTCGGTTAAATTATTATACTTTAGGTTTGCTTGGTAAGTAAACTGTGTGTAAAATTGCAAAGAAATCATAAAAGATGATTGCCAAGTACTTGCAGCCAGATGGGCGGGGAATAAATAATAAATTATTATTATTATTATTATTATTATTATTATTATTATTATTGCAGTCGTCATCCATCATCATCATTTAGCATTACATGACATTTTCAGAAGATAAAATTCTTTGGTTTTTTCAAAAGCTGTTGATGTGCTTCTTCCTCAAATGTAGACTTACCAAGCTAAATGTTGTCCAGTCACAAAATAATAGCACATTTGAATTCCTCACACCCCCAAAAATATTTTTAACACCCACACTGAAAAAAATTTCAATAATATTTTTCACCCCCTAAAATGACAGCGCAGCACCCCACTTGTCCCCAGTGCTATTTTTCTACAAAAAAAGGTGCCAGAACTCACCAAGAACGCCTCCTTCTTTCTCTTAGAATGGCAATGACGTCTACCGGAGAGCTTCCAGAACTGAATTCCAGCGAGTTACCCTGAAAAAAAAGCCCTTCCTGTCTCCTTTCCCCAGGATGATGACACCCCCTGCAGCTAGGCACTTGCCTGAGAAGACCAGTCCTGGACTCAGTGCTGGAGTTACGTATAAGCTAAACAAGCTATAGCCTAGGGCCCCACTCTCTTGGGACACCCCAAAAAAATTTAAAGAAAAAAAAAAACACCTGGATGTACATTTCCAAAATATAAGATAAAAAACAAATACAGGTAAAATAAAACCTACATACAGCAACAGTGTTTTGTGTTGTGTGGGCTCCTATGATGTAAGTAATGGCCCCCGCCTGCTAGCCTGCTCCCTAAAATATCACTGGTTTGCTCCTTTCTATATATAGGGTGCCTACATTCTGCATGGACTGGTTGCAATGCAACATGTGCAAATGGCTTTAGATACCTATTAGGTCCACAAATTACCATATAGCATATATTCAACACAAAAAACAGTGACAATTTGTTGTTGACAAAGGACAGCTGGACATAGAAAGGGTCCTATTACCTTCAGTAGCTTAAAAAGGTAAAGGTACCCCTGACCATTAGGCCCAGTCGCAGACGACTCTGGGGTTGCGGCGCTCATCTCGCTTTATTGGCCAAGGGAGCCGGTGTACAGCTTCCGGGTCATGTGACCAGCATGACTAAGCCGCTTCTGGCGAACCAGAGCAGCACACGGAAATGCTGTTTACCTTCCCGCCGGAGCGGTACCTATTTATCTGCTTGCACTTTGACGTGCTTTCGAACTGCTAGGTTGGCAGGAGTAGGGACCGAGCAACGGGAGCTCACCCTGTCGTGGGGATTCGAACCGCCGACCTTCTGATCGGCAAGCCCTAGGCTCTGTGGTTTAACCCACAGCGCCACCCGCTTAGGACCTCATCAAACCTAAATCTGGCCCTGCCTGGACTCCAGCACCACCTCCCTGCAACCCCCCTGCCAGAATGGCTTTCACGTGATTTCAAGATTCTCCATGTTTCCCGCGGACTAAAACCGCCCGCAAATTGCAGAGGATTTATTCTCGGCTCTGAACATGTGGGCTAGCATCTGCGATGGATACCTAAGCAAGCTCCCGAACTGTCTCCGATCGCGAGCAGTGGGCGCCCCTGTCTTTATTAAACTCAACGGCTGCTCTCGCCGTCCTCCCTTTCCCAGCATCTGGTGAACTGTCAAGTTGCGCTTAAATATTTTAACAAACAAGTAAAAATATTTTTACTGTTGCCTCGGATGGCAGTAAAAATATAAGAGGCGCTTGCTTATGGCGTCTTGGAGAAACACTTCAGCGAGAATGGCGTGCTGCTTAGCTTGACAACACGTTCCAGGCCAGCTGCCTCTTTAAGGGATGGAAATCCAATCCTTCTAGCCCAGAGCTGTACAACCACTGCGGCTTTTGGAGGGCTCTGTGTGGGCCAGGGGGTGTCACAGTTATTGGAAATGGAGAAGGAGGCTTGCAATAGATCTAAGTGAGAGGTGAGAGACTTTGTGCTGGCCATCAGGCAATACAACATCAGACCTTGGCTACGTACAAGATACTACACAAACACAATAAACGTAACCGGCTGCGTTATAACACAAATAAAGTCTGTTATTTACTGTATCATATTAGCATATCAACAAAGATGAGACATAAAGTTCAACTGAAGGACCAGAAGACCTAGTGGATCAGTTGTCTCTCCAATCAGCTCTTAAGAGAAAGTTCAAACATATGTTAAAGTCTATTCCATTCCACATGAATTCAAATGCGATGTAACATGACAGTGATCGCAGGCACCATTATGCTGTAGATCCACTGTCATGTTACATCACATTTGAATTCATATCAAAGCCCAGGATGGCGAAACAAGGATACGATATTCCAGAAATCCTTGTCGGAATGGACTTTACTATATGTTTGAACTTCTGTCTTGTGGAATTGCAACACACATATATGGTTTGTTTTGGACTACATGTACTAACACATGTGGAATAGACTTTAACATATGTTTGAACTTCTTCAAGAGCTGATTGGAGAGACAACTGATCCACTGGGTCTTCTAGTCGTTCAGTTGAACTTTGTGTCTCATCTTTGTTGATATGCTAATATGATGCAGTCAGGACCGGTGCCACGGATTTTGGCGCCCTAGGCGAGGGGGCGGGCCACGTGACATTATTGCGCATGACGTACGGTGCCCTGCCCTCTGCCCTGCCGGGCGCCCTGCGCTACCGCGGTTTTCGCTGCTGGTTGGGGTGGCACCGGGCGGCGGCGGGGGGCGAGGGGCAGGCTGGCCAGCGCCCCTCCACTTTGGCGCCCCCGTGGTTTTCGCCCCAAGCTGCTTGCTCCGCCGCTGGTTGGGGTGGCACCGGGTGGCGGCACCGGGCGGGGCAGGCTGGCCAGCGCCTCCTCCATTTTGGCGCCCTAGGCAACTGCCTAGTTCGCCTAAATGGACGCGCCGGCCCTGGATACAGTAAATAACAGACTTTATTTGTGTTATAACGCAGCCGGTTACGTTTATTGTGTTGGCGTGGCCATCAGGCAATGGCTTCTCCCACCTGCCTTGCCCCACCCTCCAGCCCCTAGGAGCCTTCATAAGGGATCTTTTTCCAGAGGAAGAACTGTGAGGGGTGGGAGACTTTGTCCATCATCATGGGGGGGGGGGGGAGAGTTCCCCCTGTGCTTCCTCAGCTCTAGGAAGCATGTGCATTTTATTGAGCTGAACAGAGTGGAAGATTATGGGTGGGGAGATGGATGTGCATGGATCACAACTTGTTTTGGGTTGCCGTTTTGCTAATGTCGCTAATATTGTTTTACGGATTATACTTTGTGCATCCTATGACTTTTTAATAATAATGATATCCAGCCTATTTTTCAGTGGTTGTTTTGTTAATAGTGTTTTACAGATTGTAATTGTTTTACCGACGCCTTGCTAATTACTCTGCCTGAGATATGCTGTATTTGCAATGTTAGTCTGGCGTTATTTATTGTTTGTAAGCCGCTTTGGGATTCATTCAAAGGAAAAGCGGTCTAGAAATACAATCCATCAATCATGCCAGATATTGGAAGGGCTCCATAAATGATCGGCAGGGCTGTACAAATGGAACCATGCATCCCCAACCCGTTTAGGAAAGAATATATTTTCTGTCCTTACAGATCAATTTTGACCAAAAACTTGGCATCTGAGGAGGGGGGGGGGGTCGGCAGTCAGTAATTGGTAGAGCATGAGACTCTTAATCTCAGGGTCGTGGGTTCGAACCCCACATTGGGCAAAAAGGTTCCTGCATTGTAGGGGGTTGGACTAGATGACCCTCGCGGTCCCTTCCAACTCTACAATTCTAGGATTCTATTCTATGAATCAATCAATCAATCAATCAATCAAAAGTCTGGGCTTGCTAGCTCAGCACAAAGGCCGCCAGCAGGGCCGGATTGAGGTTTGATGAGGCCCTAAGCTACTGAAGGTAATGGGGCCCTTTCTATGTCCAGCTGTCCTTTGTCAACAACAAATTGTCGCTGTTTTTTGTGTTGAATAGATGCTATATGGTAATTTGTGGGCCTAAGTGCCTCTGTTTTCCAGGGACAGTCCCAGATTTACAGAAGCTGTCCCGGCTCCTGATTTGATCCCAGGATGGCCTACTTTCCCTTAGGTCACAGTGATGGCTAACCTTGGCACTCCAGATGTTTTGGAACTACAACTCCCATCATCCTTAGCTAACAGGACCAGTGGTCAGGGATGATGGGAGTTGTAGTCCCAAAACATCTGGAGTGCCAAGGTTAGCCACCACTGCCTTAGGATGTCCCTGTTTTCATCAGAGAAATGTTGGAGGGTGTGGAGTTATGCGGCCCTCAAACCAAGGAGATAAGTAACTATACAACCTTTAGAAGACATCTGAAGTCAGCCCTGTATAGGGAAGTTTCTTGATGTTTCATGTTTTATTAGGGTTTTATATATGTTGGAAACTGCCCACAGTGCCAAGTCAGTCAGATGGGTGGGGTATAATAGTAATAGTGATAGTGATAATAGTGATAGTGATAATAGTGATAGTGATAGTAATAAACATCCCTATTTTCATCAGGGAAATGTTGGAGGTTATGTAACGGCATGAAGAAACTGGGAGATAGTGTTGGTGCTGGGTGATCACTAAATTTGCTGGGGGTTAATATAAGCTTGTATCCTTGCTTTCTATTTGTGGTGCATTAGAATTTGTAAGGATGGGGGCTGGGGTTGTTGGGTTTTTTTTTTTGTCAAAGAGGATAATTGCCAAGTTTGACTTTCCTGCCTGCAGCCTAAAGTGGTGCAGTCCTCTCTGCCTAGGCAGGACTCTGCCATTTCCTTCGGCTGCAGGCGTAAGCCTCGGTACTCTGTCTGCTCTCTTATATGTTTCCCGGGAGGTCAAGTGTCAGAGAAGCTCTATGATGGGGGGATTAATAAATGTCAGAGGCTAAAAGCCTGCAAAGTTATTCCTTGAGATATTAAGTTGATCGAAAGATTAAAATGTGCCGGGCCTGGAGTCTATAGTTTCATTTGATTATATGCTAAAAGGCATGCATTATAGAGCATCAGCCTCAGGTGAATTCGCAGGAAAGATCTTTGCGAGAGATTGGGCACTCTGCCGGATGGATGAGCAAATGAAGAAAGACAGAGGAATAACAGGGCTGTTATGAAATTTATAAAATCTGATCTGATCTGGATCATGCTAGGCAAAGTAGAAGCCTTCCTGTACGGAGGCGGGGCAGGCTTGTCGCCTGGCAACCAAAGCAGTGAATGCAAGACACTTCAGCGAGCCAATGGCATCCCTGCCTTGCTTTTCTCTCCTCCCTCTTTGTGGCTTTTGAATCTGATAAATGGCTAGCAAATTACCGTATTTTCCCGTGTATAAGACTAGTTTTTTTTCCTTGAAAATGAAGCTCAAAAATTGGGGTTGTCTTATACATGGATAGTGGTGAGGTTGGATGGGCGATTGGTGGCTGCCGCGAGCGGGAGATTGTCAGCGGCGTTTTGGCGGGTGATTGGTTGTTGTGGCAAGTTCCATAGGCTATTGGCTGCTGTGGCAATTGGGTGGGCGACTAGCATTTGCTGTTGGCGAGCGCTCAGCTGCGTCAATGTGCGTGCGATCGGCTGTGTTGGTCCCGGGGGTGAGCGATTTTTGGCACCCCCAAAGAAAGCTCAACAACTCTGGGCAATCTCCCCCCCCCAAAAGCTCAAAAATCCTGGGCAATTTCCCCCCATTTTCTCAATTTGGAGTCCCCAAAAAGAGAGGGCGTCTTATACATGGGGGCGTGTTATACATGGAAAAGTATGGTACATGAAGACTAGAGGCCCGTGGCTAAAGGTTTGGACCAGTCTTTGCTAACCAGGATTTGGACTACAACTCCCATGAGCCAGGGCAATGTTGGGTGTTGATTTTCTTGTTTCAGGCTTAGAGCTTAAAAGGGACCGGTTGCTTCATGGGAACATAGAGGGATGCTTTATACTGAGTGTGGTTTCCACTAATTTCTTCATTTTAATTCACACCTGCATTGTAAACTTTGTAAACGTTGGTTGGCTGGAGAACTGAATTGCAAAATTCGGATAATTGCAAATTTTGAAAGATGGCTGTATTTTGGTTCACATATCATTTCAGATAGTGTGAATTTGATAGAATTACTTTAAATGTGAACTGAATTGAATTTCTTATCTGTTCCTCCTCTTGACTTAAAAGACAGGTTCAAGAGTGTGATGCAGCAGCACAACCCCCCCCCCCAATGCTATTCTAGGTTGCATCAACAGAAGTGTCATGTTCTGATCAAGGGAAGTAAGAGTACACCTCTATTCTACCTACCTGCCCACAGACTGTCTCGCCAGAGTGGTGCATGCTCTGGTTATCTCCCGCTTGGACTACTGCAATGCGCTCTATGTGGGGCTACCTTTGAAGGTGACCCGGAAACTGCAATTAATCCAGAATGCGGCAGCTAGACTGGTGACTGGGAGTGGCCGCCGGGACCACATAACACCGGTCCTGAGAGAACTACATTGGCTCCCAGTACGTTTCCGAGCACAATTCAAAGTGTTGGTGCTGACCTTTAAAGCCCTAAACGGCCTCGGTCCTGTATACCTGAAGGAGCGTCTCCACCCCCACCGCTCAGCCCGGACACTGAGATCCAGCGCCGAGGGCCTTCTGGCGGTTCCCTCACTGCGAGAAGCAAAGCTACAGGGAACCAGGCAGAGGGCCTTCTCGGTGGTGGCGCCCGCCCTGTGGAACGCCCTCCCAGCAGAGGTCAGAGCGATTAACAACTATCTGACATTCAGAAAACACCTCAAGGCAGCCCTGTTTAGGGAAGTTTTTAACTTGTGATATTTTAATGTATTTTAATGTCTGTTGGAGGCCGCCCAGAGTGGCTGGAGAGACCCGGCCAGATGGGCGGGGTACAAATACAATAATAATAATAATAATAATAATAATAATAATAATAATTATTATTATTATTATTATTATTATTACTACCTTGGTCCGACCACACCTGGAACACTGTGTCCAGTTCTGGGTGCCACAATTTAAGAAGGATCTTGACAAGCTGGAACGTGTGCAGAGGAGGGCAACCAAGATGATCAAGGGTCTGGAGACCAAGTCTTATGAGGAACGGTTGAGGGAGCTGGGTGTGTTTAGCCTGAAAAAGAGGAGACTGAGAAGAGATATGATAGCCATATTCAAATATCAAATGAGCTGTTACATGGAAGATGGAGCAAGCTTGTTTTCTCCTGTTCCAGAGAGTAAGACCTGAACCAACAGATTCAAATTGCAAGAAAGGAGATTCCGGCTAAACATTAGGAAGAACTTTCTGGTGGTAAGAGCTGTTCGACAGTAGAATGGACTCCCTTGGAGGAGAACCAGTGTGGTGTAGTGGTTAAGAGCGGTAGACTCGTAATCTGGGGGACCGGGTTCGTGTCTCCGCTCCTCCACATAAAGCTGTTGGGTGACCTTGGGCTAGTCACACTTCTCTGAAGTCTCTCAGCCTCACTCACCTCACAGAGTGTTTGTTGTGGGGCAGGAAGGGAAAGGAGAATGTTAGCCGCTTTGAGACTCCTTTGGGTAGTGATAAAGCGGGACATCACCTTGCCAACTTACCCTGTTTCCCCTTTTTTAATACGTAGTCATAAAGTAAGCCATGGCAGGGTTTTTTTACCTTTGTGAGAAGTAAGACGTACCCCAAAAGTAAGCCGTGGTGCCGTCATTGTTCCCGTCACCTCCTCAGCCCCTCCTGCATGCGCAGGGAGCCAGTGAACCAGCGAGAGGCACGGGGGGGAAACGCGCCTCTTGCAGAGTTCTGCCCCGCCTGCTCAGCGCGCAGGGGGAGGCTGTACCGTACCATACTGACGTAATAAAAATAAGACATCCCCCTGAAAATAAGCCACCCTGTGTTTTTTTGAGGGAAAAAAATTATAAGACGGTGTCTTAAAAAGGGGGAAAGACGGTAGTTAAAGCTATGGTTTCCCCAGTAGTTATGTATGGAAGTGTATGAACGCCGAAGAATTGATGCTTTTGAATTCTGGTGCTGGAGGAGACTCTTGAGAGTCCCATGGACTGCAAGAAGATCAAACCTATCCATTCTTAAAGAAATCAGCCCTGAGTGCTCACTGGAAGGACAGATCCTGAAGCGGAGGCTCCAATACTTTGGCCACCTCATGAGAAGAGAAGACTCCCTAGAAAAGACCCTGATGCTGGGAAAGGTTGAGGGCACAAGGAGAAGGGGACGACAGAGGATGAGATGGTTGGACAGTGTTCTCGAAGCTACTAACATGAGTTTGGCCAAACTGTGAGAGGCAGTGAAGGATAGGCGTGCCTGGCGTGCTCTGGTCCATGGGGTCACAAAGAGTCGGACACGACTGAACAAAAAAGCGGGATATCAAATCCAAACTCTTCTCTCTTCTCTCTTCTTCTTCTTCTTCTTCTTCTTCTTCTTCTTCTTCTTCTTCCTCTTCCTCTTCCTCTTCCTCTTCCTCTTCCTCTTCTTTTAAGCAGAGCTTGGATGGCCATCTATCAGGGCCATCCTATAGTTCAGATTCCTGCATTGCATGGGATTGGACTAGGTGGTCCTTGGGGGTCCCTTCCAGCTCTACATTTTTAAGATTCTATGATTCTGAGTTAAACCCTGTGGCCTCAGTTATAAGCTGGAAAATCCATCACCCAAAATAGGACGAAGGATCCAGGTTGAGAATGAGTCATTAGTTGGGAACAGCTCAGATGTGGCTGAGTTAACAGAAAGGAAAGGCACTTCTCTCACTCTGTCTGAGCCAGGGAGGTGTTATGATTGGCTACCAGGACGCCGAAATCACTTTTTATATGCTGACCCACCCAGCGAGGAAGATGAGAACTGCATAAACATTTTTCTAGCGCTGAATGGTCCATTTGCACTCCAAAAGTGTTTGTGTTCCAAGAACCAGATTTTCAAAGCGGTGTGTGTGTGTGTGTGTGTGTGTGTGAGAGAGAGAGAGAGAGAGAGAGAGAGAGAGAGAGACAGAGAGAGAGAGAGAGAGAGAGAGAGAGAGAGAGAGAGAGAGAGAGAGAGAGATTTAAGAAGTGGTCGTAAGACCTGGCAGAGCTGAAGCCCTTTTCACGGGGCTGGGAGCTGTATAATGAGAAATGAATTTCTCTCTTTAACGCATGGTTGGGAAGTTTGTAAAAGAAAATAGGACTTGCAACTGCCAAGCAAACTGGCAGCTATTTTGGGCACAAAGAAAGCTGCCCCCTTGCCAAGACTCAGCGACGGTGGAAGAAAACTGACCATGAAATGAGAGAGGGAGGGAGGGGAGAGGGAGGGAGGCGGGCAGAGGTGTTGTAGGCAAACTAGGACATGACTTTATGATCAACGTTGAACCATTGTTTGGTCCTAAGCTCTTGGAAGCATTCCTGTTTGCCGCCAATGCCCTCAGAGGTAAGGATCCTTGCAGCCTTGTCGAAGGATGTTTCTCATTAACTGTCCTAGAGTATCTGCTTACATTTTGGCAGAGGGATCTGGCTGCGAGAGGTGAAGCTGCACCAACTTGAAACAGACCACACTGGCAGCCATTGGCTTGAACGCAGAGAGCTGCGGTGGCACTGCAAGAGAGTCGAGGGCCAGGGTCCAAATCGCTGTACGACTGGCTTCGTGGGCTCAAGGGGGGGATTTGGAATCAAGCTCCTCAAACAGGCCCCCTCCCTGCATGCTGTTTGACTCAACGGCTTTTGAAACTGACCAGTGCTTTGGGGAGGGACCGAAGGTGTGGAGTCGGGCACCTGCTTTGCATACAGAAAGTCACAGGTTCGATCCCTGGCACCTCCAGTGACAACGGTCAGGTAGCAGGTGGCTATCACCAAAGGATATTTGGGTTAAATTAATATAATTTACTTTTGCTTGGTAAGTAAAATGTGTGTAAAATCACAAATAATGAAAAACGATTGCCAAGTACTTGCAATTACATTATTCAGCATTACCTGAGATTTTCAGAAGGCAAAATTAAAATCCTTTGGTTTTCCGAAAGCAGATTAATGCGCTTCTTCATTAAATGTAGAATTATCCGGCCAAATGTTGTCCAGTTGCAAAAAATAATAGGCAGGCTTGAATTCCTCCCACCTAAAAACGTATTTTAAAGACCCCCTCGCTGAAGAAATTTGCAAAAATCAAGTCTCGCCTCCTAAAATGACACACCCTATGTATTCCATGTTGTCTCTGGCTTCACTTACCGCAGGCAGGTGGCCCCTGGAATCTTCTCCAGGAGGGAATGTGGCCCTCAGGCCGGAAATATTTCCCACCCTCCCTGCAGGGGCTGCAACTCCCAGGCAGGAAAGCATGGCTGGCTTAAAGGAAAGTCAATCCCAGAATCCTCCAGGCTTCAAGGCGCGTCATCAGAGTGTCACTGCTTTAACGAACCATCCCTATCCCCGCCGACGAACAGCCACATTAGGCTTAGAAGTCAAGGAGAGAGTTGATTATACAGGATAAGATCCCAAGCAGTGAAGAGTAATACCCTCCCCTCTTTGAAGATAATGTGCGGCCCTTAACTCTCTGAAGATCGCGTGGCTTCCTTGTTCCTCGGAGAGGGTATTGAAACGCGCTGGGCCTTTTGAACAAGAAGTGATATTCCCATTTAGAAATGGCGAGCGATAAGCTCCAAAATGCCACTTTTGAAATTGAGCCCAAAGAAGTGTGAACTGTCAGCAAAGGGAGAGAAAGAGAAGTGATTTACCTTGGTCATTTGATAAGTGAGGGAGAAAATTCCAACGATAAGAAGAAAATTGAGGCGGTGGGGTTGGAGGGTGGGTGGCCGAGGGGGGGAGGGGGGGAGAGGCACAAGTCAGCTGACACGGCAGATTCTCAAGAGACTTCCATCAATGTGGATTCTCTGGCACACTGCTGGTTTTTCAGTCTGGAAGACCCCCCACAATTCTGCTCTGTTTCGTATGGAAGGAAAAGAAAGAGACGCTTCCCCTTTAAACCGAGTCCAATGTGGTGTTTGTAGCAGAGCTGTTCCTCAGGCGCAATCTTGAAGATCTGTGACAGCGTAAAGAGACCAGGGCCACATCTATACTGCACATTTTAAGTGCTATGATACCACTTTGAACCGTCATGGCTATCCCCAGACCAGACAAATGCTGGAGATGGGGATTGAGGAAAGTGAATTATGTACACACCCTTTGGAATTGCTCTCAAATACAGTTATTTTGGAAATATGTCCAGGCTAATATTCCTGACAGGATATCGAAGTGTAAGGTGGGTTCTCACGAGGCAAGACGCAGTGATAACAGCAAGAACCTTTACTGAACTACATAACTGGGAAGCAGGGGCAAAGCAACTGCTTATATAAGTTCCTGAAAGACTGGGCCACTCCCACTCCCAACGTGATTGGCTGCCTAAACTTTCCAAGCTGCGAATCACGACTCAGAGTTCAAGGGCCAATGGCAGAGGCCCAAATCCTGAAATGCTTTGTGATTGGACAACATGTATCGAATCAGAACACAGGAGCTCAGAATCCTTAGTCCAGGCTCAAGCTCAGGCAAACACAGACCACTGAATAAATAGCATCACATACCTTTAGAACTGGAAATATCTCTACTTGGTTATCTGAAAGATGTTATTCCAGAACAGGATTGAGAAATAGCAATAAATTTTAAGGCAGCTGTAAAGATTATGATAGTTAAAAATGGTGTGGGAGATTATACCTCCCACTATATATGAATGTTTTTAAAAAATCTGGTCTCTAGTAACTATATACACAGTGTTTTTTACGCAGGGGTACACATACCCCTAAACAATTTGTGAATCCAAGTTTGGCTTCACTGAGGGGCAGTATTTCAATATGAGTAGGAAAATGAGAGTACCCCTAAACTTTTTTTTTTATAGAAAAAAAGCACTGATTATACATATAAATCTGCCTAACAGGTTTCTGGAAAAAACGTGGTGGGTTTTTTTGGTATTTTTTGGGAACAAGATGTTTAAGGATAATGTTCAACCTTACGCTGTTTTCAACCTGCTATAATTATGTTCATTTCTTTATGGATATTTAATTGCAAATTTAAAAAGGTTGCAGCTTCCTCCAGAGAATTCTGGGAGCTGTAGTTTTTTAAAGATGCTTTGGGTTGTTAAGAGACCCCCTCCATTTCCCTCACCGAGCTACAATTCCCAGAGTTCCCTATGAAGAGGGATTGACTGATAAATCATGCTAGAAATTAATCAGCTCCCAGCACCCTTAACAAATGACAGCTCCCATAATCCTTTGGGGGGGGAGCCATGACAGTAGTATCATAGTGCTTTCAGTGTGCAGCACAAATGCGATTCTACGGTGCGATTCTACGAAGGCTGTGCTATGCTGTAATTTGGAAAGCATGTTCAAATTGGCTGTTGGCAAACAGGAGTTGAAAGTTTTTTTGCCAAAATGCCATAAAGCAAAATGTGCCCCCCCCCCGCCCTGCACATGAGGTAAAGGTAAAGGCCCATTAGGTCCAGTCGTGTCCGACTCGGGTTGTGGCGCTCATCTCACGTTACTGGCCGAGGGAGCCGGCGTACAGCTTCCGGGTCATGTGGCCAGCATGACAAAGCCGCTTCTGGCGAACCAGAGCAGCACACGGAAATGCCATTTACCTTCCCGCCAGAGCGGTACCTATCTATCTACTTGCACTTTGTGCTTTTGAACTGCTAGGTAGGCAGGAGTGGGACCGAGCAACGGGAGCTCACCCCGTCACAGGGATTCGAACCTCTGACCTTCTGATCAGCAAGCCCTAGGCTCTGTGGTTTAACCCACAGTGCCACCCGTGTCCCTTCGCACATGAGGTAACTGAAAGAAGAAGAAGAAGAGTTTGGATTTGATATCCCGCTTTATCACTACCCTAAGGAGTCTCAAAGCGGCTCACATTCTCCTTTCCCTTCCTCCCCCACAACAAACACTCTGTGAGGCGAGTGGGGCTGAGAGACTTCAGAGAAGTGTGACTAGCCCAAGGTCACCCAGCAGCTGCATTGGGAGGAAAGGAGACGCGAACCCGGTTCACCAGATTACAAGTCTACTGCTCTTAACCACTACACCACACTGGCTCTCCTACTTCTAAAGTTGAGAGGTGGGCGAAGACAAAACGCCCCTCTTTCCCTCCCTATAATTACACCCACAGGACCGTGGGTTGTATAGTCACGGAGACACGAGTTGACAGGAAGGAGGCAGGTCCTCTAGCGCTTGTGACATTTATTTTTCCTCTGCTATCGATCCCATCAAGTCCGTACCACTGCTGGGGTCATCCTTACACCATAGACTATTTGCTTATTGTACTGGAAAGCAGGTGCTAAGTGCTTTGTATACAAACTGTCACTGACACACAGATGCGCGCCCGCCCGCCCGCACACACACACACACACACACGCACACGAAGTTGGCAAACCATCTGGAGGTCCCCTCCTCACTCAGTTGATCAGGAACGCTGTGTATAAAACTGTCACCCTACTAAGAACTAAGGTTTTAATACACTCCAGATATGGAGCAAAGTACTTTTGCAAGCTCTTTCCTTTTTCCTAAAAAACACACACACAACCATGTCAAAACAGCTCTTCCAAAAGGCGCTTGCCAATTGTTGTTGGGAAGTGAATAGATGCTAGGAGAGGATATATTTGTTAGATATTATCCTTCCTTCCCCACGTTTGTGAGTTCAGCAGAATGCCATCCCTTTGCAGCTTAAAGAGGGAGCTTCTAAGCTTCTGGGTCAGTTTTAGTCTAGTTTAAGTAATCCAGGATGTTTTAAGGCAGACTGGATTCTCCTGCCATTCCCCCCCCCTTTTCTCCCTCTTAAAACAATGATCACACAACCGGTCTTGTAAAAGATAAAAATAACATTTACTCACTCGGAATACTTGTTGAAGAGTAAGAGAAGCAGCAGCGTTGTTCAGGCAGGCTCAAATGGTAATTCAGCTACAGAGACATACTTAAATCTAGCCTAAAATGGTGTATGAGCTTGCAGATGCTGTCACATTGCTAGCAGAGCAGAAAAAGATGGAAAAGAGTAGGAATATCTATAGGTATGTGTAACCCCCCCCCCCGTCAGGGCACGATGGGAGTGCCTCTCACAGAGTTCTCTCTACAGGGCCGTCTTAAGCATATCCGGCGCCGTGGTGCAAAGCTCCCTCCGGCGCCCCCCTGTTTCCCAGAGTTGTCCATCTTTTTTTAGGGAGGACAGTGCTGCTGGTGGGGCTGGAGGAGGCAGGCAGCGGCTGGAGGGCGGCTCCTCCGGTGGGGAAGAGGCGGAAGCTGGACACGGCGCCTCCCGGCTCAGCTGGCCACTTCATGCCGCGGTGGCCATGGCAGACAGAGGCTCCAGGCGCGGCACTGCTTCGGCGCGGCATGGCGGAGGCGGGTCAGGGCGGCAACCTGATGCCGTGAGGCACCACATCTAGCCTCTGCCTCTTCCCTAGTGCCTTCCAGAACTTGGCGCCCCGGCACCCCGCGCCACTAGCCTCTATGGGTAAGATGCCCCTGTCTCTCTAGCAAGTTTACAGGAAAACTCTGTGAGCTCTGGCTTCTATCTTGTGCCCATCTAGCAAAACATGAATTGTTGGTTTGACTGCACTTTAATATCCCACAGTTGCGTCACAACAAACCCTATTATCGGGAAACAAGCCAGAGGCTTTTGTCACGCGAGGAAGCCTCTGATCAGGACCACATATGTGAGAAGATGCCACCCATCTCCACAAAGCTCCATAGAGGCACTTATTACACCAAGGCTCCTTGGTAAATAATACAGTCTAGAAAGAGGATCAGAGACATGCTCGAAATCCAGATGAGAGGATTCCATTTCCCAGTGTGGGGTAATGGTTACTGGGCTGGAGTGTGAGCCTGTTAATGGTGCAGGAAGTGTCAGTAATAGCACAGATTTGACACTCCTCATTTTCTCTCCTGTTCGGACAAGGCCGCAGCCACAGGTGAGCCTGTAGGGGCCTGCTTCCCTGGGATATTCCAGCCAGGATTGGTGTCAGAGGACAGCGGTGTCAGGCTTGGGCTGAGGCCCACACCCCAGCAGAGGTTAACCTACCCTGTGGAACTGCTCTTGCTCTTGCCCTTTGCCAGATGTTCCCTTGCCCTCTCCAAGTGTGTGAGAAAAGGGAGGAGATAGATCTTAGGCATCTCTCCTTAGCATGTCACAGAGCACACCCAAAAGGACCATCTTCTCCATGACATCTCCAAGACACTCATGACAGGATGAAGAGCGCACAGGCCAGCCTGAAGAAGAGAAGTCGACTTTGGACTCCAACTCAAAGGCCAGCAACTCATACCTCTTTGGTGTGGAGCCTATATCTCCTTCTGTGTTAGCCCACGAACCACGGAAGCTCCCTTGCTCTCCTTAGGATGTCACAGAGCACACCTAGAAGCTCTGATGCGGTGTGTAAGAACCCGACAGCTCTTAACCAGAGTAGGATCAGACCTGTAAGAGGTTTGAAAGGGCTTGATCTGAGATTTTATTTTTGCTGGAGCAACGTTTGTTCTACCTCAGAGCTGTCCAAGGTTCTGAAGGCCCCTCTCTGAATCTGCTATCTGAAACTTTGCCGCACATGAGCTACTTCCTTGTGGCTGGTTGTTACTGTGATCCTAGCTAATCACCCGCATCTGGGTAGCTGACCTAGAGGCCACATTGCTTTCAGGCAATTTGCTTGGCACCCTTCAGCTGCACCGCCCAACTACAACGGGACACCTTTCTGTTCAAATATGCATGGCATGCCAGTTCTACGCCATTTCTGGGAATCTAGCAACCATAGCAGAGGCATTGACTCACGCCGCTACTGTACTAGCATGCTAGTCCAAGTCATTTTGTGACAGTGGTATTGACATTGCCTTGGCATGGAAACTGTTGCGCTCTTGTCCAGATCACTTGCTTGCTGGCTCATAGGATTTGGCTGCACATTTTGCCCCACTCCCCACCGAAATAGCACGAGATGTCCTCAGATTGAGAAGGCAACATGCCTACCAACTGTATTCTGGTTTCCACCAGATTTAAATGCAAATTATGGTAATAGCAGAGGGCTTCTGTGTGCACTAAAATATGCAAATTGGCTCCAGCCTTTCAGCTCATTATTAATACTGATGTGAATATGTTCACAAGCTGAATATTCTTTTTTGCTTTCTCTTTTCAGCATACAGGCAAATACAATGAATAGAATAGACAAGGAAATTTCTTACTAAACAGCAGCACCAGACTGGCCCTATGCTGTCACCTGACTTCCCGGGGTAAGAGAATTCTGGGAAGTCATGCAAATGCCCCATATCTGGATCTGCCTGAAGTTTATTTCAGGGGCACAGGGAGCCAGGGAACTCTGGTCCCCAGGGCTCCCAACTGGAGCCTCGTGGCACCCAGCATTCAGAAACATTGAAAACCAGTTCTTCCGGGCAGCCGAGAACTTCGTTTGCTCAAATCTAGCAACAAAACCCAGTGTTCGGGTGGCAGAACATGAGTTTTCTCATCCCAAAACTGTCGAATAAACTTTAATTCAAGGATGATTGTCTGATGTGTGTGCCAGAACTTTGTGAAGGGAGCAAAAGGAGACCCTCACAGTCTATGGCACCAAAATTTACAAATGCAAATGAAATGGGGCAGGTGCTTGTTTCATCCCCACATGTGAAATATGGCAACCCTAGTTTTTACAGGCAAATTCATGGAAGAAAGCTCTCTCCATGGCTATTGCTCATGGAAAGTTCCCTCTATCCCTGATATTTAGGCTGCGTGTACCATAGCTTGAGAGGGACGCGGGTGGCGCTGTGGGTTAAACCACAGAGCCTAGGGCTTGCCGATCAGAAGGTCGGTTCGAATCCCCACGACGGGGTGAGCTCCCGTTGCTTGATCCCTGCTCCTGCCAACCCAGCAGTTCAAAAGTGCAAGTAGATAAATAGGTACCGCTGCAGCGGGAAGTTAAACGGCGTTTCCGTGCGCTGCTCTGGTTCGTCATAAGTGGCTTAGTCATGCTGGCCACATGACCTGGAAGCTGTACGCCGGCTCCCTTGGCCAGTAAAGCGAGATGAGCGCCACAACCCCAGAGTTGGTCACGACTGGACCTAATGGTCAGGGGTCCCTTTACCTTTACCTCAAGTTTTGCAGAAGTACACATTTGGGGGGGGAGGTTGGTGGTGGAGGAAGATACCCGGGGGGGGGGGTGTTTCTCCAAGAAAACAGCCCATGCTGACTTAATGGTGGCAGAAGGGGAACTGAAAAGCAGGGCAGGAAGATGGGATGGAATACCATGGAGGAGGGCCCAGCTGGGTGGCCGGCATCCTGAACAGGAAAATTCTGCACTGCAGCATTTGGTTGCAGGGCCCTGCTTAAAGGTAAAGGGACCCCTGACCATTAGGTCCAGTCGTGTCCGACTCTCGGGTTGCGGCGCTCATCTCGCTTTATTGGCCAAGAGCCAGCGTACAGCTTCCGGGTCATGTGGCCAGCATGACTAAGCCACTTCTGGCGAACCAGAGCAGCACACGGAAACGCCGTTTACCTCCCCGCCAGAGCGGTTCCTATTTATCTACTTGCACTTTGACGTGCTTTCGAACTGCTAGGTGGACAGGAGCTGGGACCGAGCAATGGGAGCTCACCCCGTCGCGGGGATTCGAACTGCCGACCTTCTGATCGGCAAGCCCTAGGCTCTGTGGTTTAACCCACAGCGCCACCTGGATCCCTGCAGGCCCTGCTTGCATCCTTCTAAACATCACATGCCAGGGGACAGCAAACGGTGACATAACCACCAGCACCACGTCCTGCTTGTGAACTTCCAGAGGCAACTGGCTAGCCGTTGCTGGAAGCAGGATCCTGGGATGTGTTGAGGCTTTTTGCATCGCTGCAAAGGATGCTTAGGGGTGAGGGCACTTCTCAATCGTGTACCCTGTGCCCAAATACCTTGGGCCGTCCCTGCTCTGCTCCAGCTGCAACATTTCCCTATCACACCTGGACCTTTCCCTCCATCCCATCTCGCCAACCCTCTCCAAGCATACTTTGAAAGATGCTTTTATCGCCCCCTTTTAGCCAAATCCCAGGACCAGACGGCCGGCAGTCCTGCTGCCAACCAACCCACCAACCCCCTCCCCACCCCCTCTCTCTGCCACCCTCCACTTTCCCCAACAGCCTAAGGAAAAGAGATGGCGAGCGCCTCTCTCTCTTGATTGTGTCGATGGGAGATGATTTTCAAGGTGAAATTTCCCCGTTCAGGAGAGTCACTTTCATTCAAGGCAATGAGCAAAATGTCACCCCCACGTTGAACCGCATTCAGCGGCTCTCCGTTCTCTGGCTGCATTTAAATTTACTCCACTTTTCCTTTCTGACACCTGTTTAAATCAATATCTTCCTCTCCAGGTCGTGGCTAGAATGTGCCTGGTCTCTCCGCACAGCGCTTCTCAAATCCACTAAAATCAACACAATAATTGAAATATTTTCAAGCTGATTACACTGCTGCCTGAGGCTAGGCTGGTTGCTAAGGGTAAGCTCCCCGGTTGCTAGGGGGAGTAAATCATCTTGCATTATTTGATTTTTGTTATAGATATGAAACCGCTACTCCCTCGATTAAATGTCTCTCAGTCTAACACCTATGGGACCTGGGGAAAGAGAAAGGGAAGGCAGCAACCTTGACCCTGTCAAATAAATATCTCTAACTTTTCCTGTCCTCGGGCTCCCAAACCAAACCTGTCTACTGATTTCTCTCTCTCCCCCCCCCCCACCGCCAACCTTTTTCCTCTCTTCCTTCCCCCCTTTCTTTTTCTAAAACCCGACTTTAAATAACACCACTGTGGGGACAAGCGGCTGACGAGGGGAAAGAGCTGTCTTTTCCATTAAAGGCACTCTCGACTTGGCGAAACGCTCTCTATTTACTCCAAACACAGCTACACGGACCTAATATCTTTGAAGACGGGCAATTGGAACAATTACGCCTTTCCATCCAGCCGGCCGGCCGGGCCACTCGGGTGCCCCTCTCTTCCTCCAGCAGCAAAATAGGAGCAGGCCCAAATGGCGCAGGAGAGTTGGGGGGACGGACGGTGGTTCTCTCTCCACTGGAGCTTTGGCAGACCCCCCCCCCCAGTGTATTATTTTGTCAGCGGATAGGTTTCAACCGTTTCAACCTTCAAACACCTGCCGGAAACTTTCCTGCGCCGCCAGGCTTATTATGCAGGCAATGGAGGAAAATTCATTCACTCACTCACTCACTCACTCATTCATTCATTCATTCATTTAGTTGCAGTGGAACCTTGGTTCTCAAATGGCTTAGCTGACGAACAAATCGGCTCCCGAATGCCAAAAACCCGGAAGTAAGTGTTCTGGTTTCCGAACGTTTTTTGGAAGCCGAACATCCGATGCAGCTGTCGGCTATGGTTTCCGGGGCACCTGCGCCAATCGGAAGCCGCGCCTTGGTTTCCGAACGTTTCGGGAGTCGAACGGACTTCTGAAATGGATTAAGTTCGAGAACCAAGGTTCCGCTGTATTCCGTTTATATCCCACCTTTTCTCCAAGGAGCTCAAAGTGATGTATATGGTTCTCCCCCCGCCCACTCCTCATTTGTTCCCCACAGCAGCCCTCTGAGGTAGGTTAGGATGAGAGGCAGCGACTGGACCCCCCCCCATCTCAAGGTCACCCCAAGAACTCCATGGTGAACCACTATTATTGTTTCATAATAATAATAATTTATTATTTTTACCCCGCCCATCTGGCCGAGTTTCCTCAGCCACTCTGGGCAGTTTCCAGTCAAATGTTAAAACAATACAGCATTAAATATTAAAAACTTCCCTAAACAGGGCTGCCTTCAGATGTCTTTTGAAAATAGGATAGCTGCTTATTTCCTTGACCCCTGCTGGAAGGGCGTTCCACAGGGCAGGTGCCACTACCGAGAAGGCCCTCTGCCTGGTTCCCTGTAACCTCACTTCTCGCAATGAGGGAACCACCAGAAGGTCCTCGGCGCTGGACCTCAGTGTCCGGGCTGAACGATGGGGGTGGAGACGCTCCTTCAGGTATACAGGACTGAGGCCGTTTAGGGCTTTAAAGGTCAGCACCAACACTTTGAATTGTGCTTGGAAACGTACTGGGAGCCAATGTAGCTCTTTCAGGACCGGTGTTATGTGGTCCCAGCGGCCACTCCCCACCAGTCTAGCCGGCGCATTCTGGATTAATTGCAGTTTCCATGTCACCTTCAAAGGTAGCCCCACGTAGTCCAAGCGGGAGATAACTAGAGCATGCACCACTCTTGCGAGACAGTCCGCGGGCAGGTAGGGTCTCAGCCTGTGTACCAGATGGAGCTGGTAGACAGCCGCCCTGGACACAGAATTAACCTGCGCCTCCATGGACAGCTGTGAGTCCAAAATGACTCCCAGGCTGCGCACCTGGTCCTTCAGGGGCACAGTAACCCCATTCAGGACCAGGGAGTCCCCCACACCCGCCCACATCCTGTCCCCCCAAAACAGCACTTCTGTCTTGTCAGGATTCAACCTCAATCTGTTAGCCGCCATCCATCCTCCAACCGCCTCCAGGCACTCACACAGGACATTCACCGCCTTCACTGGTTCTGATTTGAAAGAGAGGTAGAGCTGGGTGTCATCCGCATACTGATGAACACCCAGCCCAAACCCCCTGATGATCTCTCCCAGCGGCTGCATATAGATGTTAAAAAGCATGGGGGAGAGGACGGAACCCTGAGGCACCCCACAAGTGAGAGCCCAGGGGTCTGAACACTCATCCCCCACCACCACTTTCTGAACATGTCCCAGGAGGAAGGAGCGGAACCACTGTATAACAGTGCCCCCAGCTCCCAAACCCTCTAGACGGTCCAGAAGGATGTTATGGTCAATGGTGTCAAAGGTTTCATTGAATGTATTTGTACCCCAGATTGGGACTCAAGGTGACTTACAACCAGTGATACTTTTCTAGAAAAAAAAGAGGTACCAACATGGTTGTAGCCAGGATTTACTGGGGAGGCAGGCTTCATGTTGGGGGGGGGGGCAGAACCTCAGTTAGTTAAGTATTTTTTATTGATTTACTTGATTTAGGGTAGCAGCTGCCCCCTGCCCTCCCCATGGGTACCGGAACTCTCCACGAACACCTCCTTGTTCTCTTATAATGCAATACTGCCCACCTGAGAGGTGTCGGAACTGAGTTCCAGCTGGGGAAAAAGCTTGTGACATTTGAAAATCTCATGATAAACGACAAAGCAATGAGGTGGCCTATTCTCACAAGCGATTTAGCGCTTGAGGTTGAAGTCACCGGTTAGTGAACAAGCTGAGCAATTGAGCGAGGCTGTATGGCATTGCCCACTCCATACTTTTAAAGCGCTATTAAACCACTTTAACCATTGTGGAGAATCCCGGGAACTGTAGTTTTCTAAGGGTGTTGAGAATTGTAGCTCTGCGGGGGTCAACTCTTAGTAGACTACAGTTTCCAGGGTTCTCCATGATGGTTAAAGTAGCATAATAGTGCTTTAAATGTTTGGCGTGAATGTGACCTCTGGGTGAGAGGAAGGCAAAGGTCCCGAGTCATCAAGCGCAGAATGAGCAAGGGATGTTGTGAACGGGACCAAAGTGCTGAGTCGCAAAATGTGGAACAGTCAGATGACGTTCAGACATTTGTTACAGGGAACCAGGCAGAGGGCCTTCTCGGTAGTGGCGCCCGCCCTGTGGAACACCCTCCCATCCCATGTCAAAGAGATAAATAACTACCTGACATTTAGAAAACACCTGAAGGCAGCCCTGTTTAGGGAAGTTTTTAATGTGTGATATTTTAATGTATTTTAGTGTTTGTTGGAAGCCGCCCAGAGTGGCTGGGGGGACCTGGCCAGATGGGCGGGGTACAAATAAATTATTATTATTATTATTATTATTATTATTATTATTATTATTATTATTATTATATGTGTTTGCTTTCTTCCCAGCTCCTACTGATTTCAGACCTCTTTTGAATATCTTTTAATACTGCTTTTAACTGCTTTTTAATTCATAATGTTGGTGTTTTGTTTTATATACAGCCATACCTCGGATTACAGACGCTTCAGTTTGCGCATTTTCGGGTTGCGCACCGCACCGAACCTGGAAGTACCAGAACAGATTACTTCTGGGTTTTGGTGCTCGCGCATGCACAGAAGCACTAAATCATGCTTTGCACATGCGCAGAAGCGCCGAATCGCGACCCGTACGTGCACGTGCGCAGACATGGCGCTGCGGGCTGCGAATGCTGCGGGTTGCAAACGTGCCTCCCGCGCGGATCACGTTCGCAACTCGAGCGTCCACTGTATTTGTAAACTGCTTATATATATAGGTGCGGTATGTAGGTGTGGCTAAAGAGGATAAATAAGAATGGAGCGAGCTGAGTCAAAGTGCTGAGTCATCAAGCATGGACCAATCAAATGACGTTGCGAGCAGGGCTGAAACGCTGAGTCATCAAGCGCTGACCAATCCAGTGGCATTTCAACTGGAAACAGCATGTTGCTAGAGGGTCATAATGTAGGGTTGCCATCTTTCAAAAATATATATGAAGTTTTAAAGGTATGTTTTAGGAAGATCACTGCCATATGCCTGGGTTTCCCAGACATTTTAATAGATTTTCAAAAATTCTGCCCGGACATCATTTTTGATGGATGAATTCCGGCTACGTCTGGGAAATTTTGGACATGTGGCAGTCCTACATAAGGTGCCCGTCGAGCCGCCTTTCCCTCCTCCCAGGTCTGGCAAAATGGAGCGTAGAAGCCAAAGGCCTAGGTGAGTTCTGCATCAGGAGATCTACCTTCTAGAACTGGTAGCAGAGGGGTCCCAGGACCAACTTTAGTTCACATTGCTTAAAAAATTTGGGTCTCGTATGACTCAAATTGATTAATTTTTTGTTGTATATATCCCAAAATTTGAGAGTCAGTAGCACAGATGTTGTAAAGGAGGAGTGTTGTGGGAAGCTGGCTGCTCTGCTGTGGCTAATGTAATTCTTTCCCCTTTGTAACAGGTCGAGACCCTGGAGGAATAACAATGAGTTCACGGATGTAAGGTGGGTCCTAAAAATACAGGCCTCAAGTGTCAAAGCCAGGGCAAAGAGCTGCATCTTCAGCATTCAGGACCGCAGTACCTAAAGGACCACCAAACCATTGGTTTGTTTTTGTTTTTATTACTCATTTTGCGCTTTTTATATTATAAAAGCCAGTGTGGTGTAGTGGTTAAGAGTGGTAGACTCGTAATCTGGGGAACCGGGTTCGCATCCCCGCTCCTCCACATGCAGCTGCTGGGTGACCTTGGGCTAGTCACACTTCTCTGAAGTCTCTCAGCCCCACTCACCTCACAGAGTGTTTGTTGTGGGGCTGGAAGGGAAAGGAGAATGTTAGCCGCTTTGAGACTCCTTCAGGTAGTGATAAAGTGGGATATCAAATCCAAACTCCTCCTCCTCCTCCCCTTCTATTTGGGGAATGCAGCCACCTGGATGACAAACTCTAGGGCTTGTACCACAGAGAGGTCCTCCTGGCCCCCAGAATGGCAGCTTTTGAATGAGAACAGGAAGTGAAGAAAGCTGGTCGCCCCTAGAACCTTATCACCTCTATGGTTTCTCTCCACCAGCCTTGTCTTCCAAGGTGAGTGGGGGGGGGGCTATGGAGCAATTCCTGACCAGCTTGAAAACACATGTCTGAGGCCTAACATTTCGTAGAAGCTTTTCAATGGTTGCTGGGTTGTTACAGGAGCCCAGATCAAGATAAAAACCCAAGGTGGGTTCTCACAAGATCGAAAATTTGTGAATCAAATAATAGCTCCCCTGTCAGTCTTATCCCTCCCCAGATGCTCCATGTTGGCTGCCTACCCTCTTAAAAAAATAAAAATTGAGTACTATATGCATGTTAATCTGTTTTTGCATTTATTTTTCTTCCTTTTTTAAAAGCCTACAGTGGCAGAGTAAGGCAGTCAACTTCAATGTCAGTGCAGCTGAGAATGCTATCCCTTTGCCAGTGCTGAAGTAACAGCAAATCTGCTCAGTATCTGAACTTGTTGTTGTTGTTGTTGTTGATGATGATGATGTTGTTGTTATACTTATTATTATACTTATTATTATACGTATAATACTTATTACCCTGTTTCCCCTTTTTAATACGTACGGTATTAATATTAATCTATTTATACCCCACCTTTTTCCCTGAAAGGACTCAAAGCTTCTTACAGATAAAAACAAGAACCACTAAAAACATAGGAAAGCCAATCATTAAAATACAATCAAACCTTGATAGAATGAAAACTATATACATGTATAAAACTTGTTTGAAACATGCCAGTAATTACAATAGAAATAGCACGGCGCTCTTGGAAGTGGGGTGTTTGCCATTTTGACGTTCGCCTCAGAGAGCAAAACATCTTGGGCCGGACCTGAGTACGATTTTTCATAATCCAGGGATTGGGCAGAGGTGTATGAGCGACTTTGCAGGTGCTAGCCAATCACCCCTGTGCGCAGCCAGCCTGCGCTTATCAATGCGTAGAACTGTTAAGTTTCTTTGCGGGTGGCGGTTCAGAGCTCGGCCCAGGAGATCTTTTGAAATGAATGTGGGGGAGGAAACTTGCTTCCAAACAAGCTCTGCTGTTCCTCAGATATATATGTCTGTCTGTCTGCGCCCCCCCCCCACAAAAAGGCACCAAATCCGGTGGCTGCCTTGGCCTGTCACCTCTCTCCTGTCCCTGATCTGATCTTCCTTTTGTCAGCCTCCGACATCCCCTTTCCAGCTCCATGGGCCAGCCGGGGCCTGCATCCCCTTCTCTGTTTGTACAGTCTGCACACACCAGTGGAGACCCATGAATAATAAGAGCAGCAATAACCTTCAGATTGTTTGTGTCTGCTCCAGTGGGCACTGCTGGTGCTGGTGCTCATTCATTTTGCCGGCACCGCGTTCTTCTTTGCTTAAGGTGGCACAGCAAAGGAAGCGAGATAGGAATGGCTCCCCACGCCTCACTTCTTTCCAAGGTTCAGCTTTGATTTCACACACACACACACACACACACACACACACACACACACACACGGGTGTAGGAAGTGGGAGGCGTGGGGGCGGGCCGCCCCAGGTTCCATCATGGAGGGGGTGACAAATTATCAAGGAACAATTACTGCCCTACCAGGGTGGTTCATAAAAAAACTTTTTTCTTTTTTGAAAATGCAAGCTCCAAAGGTCTTCTCTTACTACACTAGGGATTATATAGCTATATATGAAATTTCATGCATATCAGTTAATATCTTGACCCTCCTCCACGAAAATAGCTGTTTACTTGGCTGTTTTCCTATGTCGTGAAGGCTGAAATTTCAATTCAGTGGAGCACTTACTGTTCCCAACCCTAACCTTGTGGAAAGCCATCTAATTAGACTTTAATTTGATTTTGACATGTTTTTAGGAGGTAATTTAATCATTGTTTGATTTTATATCAATGTTATGTATCTGATGTTAGCCGCCCTGAGCCCGACTTCGGCCGGGGAGGGCGGGATATAAATAAAAGTTTATTTTTACTTACTATTATTCCTTTGTAAGAAAATATGAAATAACGTAAAACCATTTTGCAGGCAAAAAAAAATCAATGTGTGTGTGTGTGGGGGGGTGACAAGAAACTTTCCGCACCGGGTACCACCTGACCTTCCTACGCCTCTGTTCAGAAGCATTGCAGGTGGAGGTGCAGTATAGCCATCATGGCTCCTACCCATCAATAGCCTAATCCTTTTTTAAAGCCATCCAAGTTTGTGGCCATCACTGCCTCCTGCAGGAGCAAGCGGCATGGATTAACTATGAGCCACATCAAGGTGGACTTCATTTTATCTGTCTTGAACCTTCCAATATTCAGCTTCCTGGGATGTCCCCAAGCTCTAGTGTTGTGAGAGAGTGAGAAGAACTTTTCTCCATCCCCTGTCTCCACGCCATGCCATGCCATGCACCATCTTTATAAACTTCTATCATGTTGCCTCTCACTTTTTCTCTGAACTAAAAAGTTCTGAAAACGGCAACATTTCCTGATAGGAGAGTCGCTCCGTCCCGTTGATTTTGGTCGCTCTGTTCCGAACCTTTTCCAAATCTACAACCGGGGCTTTTCTCCCCCAGCCGGAACATGCTGGAACTCAGTTCTGACACCTCTCAGATGGGCGCCATTGCCATTATAAGAGAAGAAGAAGAAGAAGAAGAAGAAGAGTTTGGATTTGATATCCCGCTTTATCACTACCCTAAGGAGCCTCCAAGCGGCTCACATTCTCCTTTCCCTTCCTCCCCCACAACAAACACTCTGTGAGGTGAGTGGGGCTGAGAGACTTCAGAGAAGTGTGACTAGCCCAAGGTCTCCCAGCAGCTGCATGTGGAGGAGCGGAGACGTGAACCCGGTTCACCAGATTACGAGTCTACCGCTCTTAACCACTACACCACACTGGCTCTCCAGACATGGGAGGACTTCGTGGTGAGTTCTGGCACCTCTTTTCTAGAGAAAACAGCACATCCTTTTCGAGGTGAGGCAAGAAGAGCAGGACACAGTATTCCAAATCCGGTCGCATTTCTTAAACCCTTATCAGCAGAACAATATGCTTGAAGCTGCACAGCTGATGCCCGATGAAGCCTCAGGAACAAGAGCAGCCGCAAAAAGCATGCAATTTTTTTCTCATTAATTCCACTCACAGAATGAACATTTCGTGATGCAGAATTTGGTGCAGAGCATTGGCCCCTTTAATGCACGCAGCCCTGGGTTTAAGCATGGCCTGGCTTAATTGGATTAAATCTGCCGTCAGTCTGGCTTTGCTCAAAGGGACACAAACCCCTTAATTTTCAAGAGAGCCACAGAGAGGAAGGCACTCGACCTCCCTCCGTGTAATTATCTCCCCCTGCACCCGAGATTTAATTGGCCCTCGGCCATTCCAGCACGTGCATCTCCCCCCCCCTTTTAAAAATACTTTATTCAAGTTTCTTAAAACATTACAACAAATATACAACGAACGCAATTATAACAAGTTTACAAACAACAACAACTAAAACAACAAAGGCAACAACAGAAACAAATCCAGACAAAAAAAACCCAAACACAAAATTTAAAAATGACTTCCTAAAGTTCTACTTCGTGTTCCTTCTATTAAGCTCCTGTTAATGCTATTTTTAATATACTTTCACCTATTTTTCCAATATAAGAAGAATACACAAAAACAGAATGTACCATTACCCTTTATAACTAACTAAATAAATCCTTCTTATATTTCAATTATATTTCAATTATAACTCTATTTCTCTATAATAATATTTACCCTGTATGTGTATCATTTACCCTGTGTATGTATCAAGTATGTGCATCTCCTTAAAAGCGCCCCCTTCCTTGTGCAAAACCAGCGACAGTTTTGGGGGAGAAGCGGAAGCGTTGAGCGCCGTTTGCGAGGTGCCGCCTCGCAGGGGCGTTTCCGCGCAGGTGAGTCTTCCCCGGGCAGTTTGCGAGGTTTTCCGTGGGCAAGGCTACTATGCCTCCTGAACTTTAAGTACAGCTGTACCCGAGGCCCGTCTGCCTGGCAGCAGGTGGGCGTGTGCAAACGCCATTCCTGCTGGGATACAGCCAGCTGTTCCTAGAAATGAATCTCGAGTAAATTAGCAAACACCACACAAACCTGTCATTTGAATCATTCTTGATTACTTTAAATGCTGGGCTGTCTCCTAAAACCCCAGCTCCCCAGTGCCCAGCTCCTGTCTGTCTCCATTTCCGTTTAAGCCCAGGCTCCCTTATTCAGACCTCAGGGCCTAGTTTCTACTTAATGCAGCGACAACCTTGGTTCTTCAGTGGAAAACGAGCTCGGCAGTCGTGATTGATTTATTGGTATATTTATCTCCCACCTTTCTTCTAAGAAGCATCCTGTCCTCACCTCATTTCATCCTCACAACAACCCTGTGAGGTAGTTTAGGCTGAGGGATGGTGACTAGCCCAAAGCCATCTGGTGAGTTTTGTCACTGAGGGATGCAGGTAACGCTATGGTCTAAACAGGACCGGTGCTAGGGATTTTGGCACCCTAGGCGAGGGGGCGGGCCATGTGATGTCATTGCGCATGACGTACAGTGCCCTGCCCCCTGCCCGGCTGGGCGCCCCGCGCTGCCGCGGTTTTTGCCACTGGTTGGGGCGGCACCGGGTGACGGCGGGGGGCGAGGGGCAGGCTGGCCAGCGCCCCCTCCATTTTGGCGCCCTAGGCAACTGCCTAGTTCGCCTTAATGGACACGCCGGCCCTGGGTCTAAACCACAGAGCCTAGGGCTTGCCAATCAGAAGGTCGGCGGTTCGAATCCCCGCGACGGGGTGAGCTCCCGTTGCTCGGTCCCTGCTCCTGCCCACCTAGCAGTTCGAAAGCATGTCAAAGTGCAAGTAGATAAACGCCCTCCCATCAGATGTCAAAGAGATAAACAACTACTAGACTTTTAGAAGACATCTGAAGGCAGCCCTGTTTAGGGAAGTTTTTAATGTTTGATATTTTCTTGCATTTTTAATATTTTGTTGGAAGCCGCCAGATGGGCGGGTTATTTATAAATGAATGAATAAATAAATAAATAAATAATAAATATTAAAAGAGGTTCAAAGACTCTCTCAAGGCAAACCTAAAAAAAAGGTAGTATAAACACCAACAACTGGGAAACACTGGCCTGCGAGCGCTCCAATTGGAGAGCAGCCTTTCCTGAAGGTGTCATGGACTTTGAAGAGGTTCGAACTCAGGACGCAAGGGAGAAACGTGCTAAGAGGAAGGCACGCTTGGCAAACCCTCACCATGATCAACTCCTGCCTGGAAACCAATGTCCCCACTGTGGAAGGATGTGTGGATCCAGAATTGGCCTCCACAGTCACTTACGGACTCACTTTTAAAACTGTGTTCATGGAAGACAATTTTACTCGGCTACGAGTGATTGCCAAAGAATAAAAGAAGAAGCAGAAGCAGGACATAGATCAGTGATGGCTAACCTTGACACTCCAGATGTTTTGGAACTACAACTCCCATCATCCCTAGCTAACAGGATCAGTGGTCAGGGATGATGGGAGTTGTAGTCCCAAAACATCTGGAGTGTCAAGGTTAGCCATCACTGACATAGATAGTCGCAGGTGGACATCTGTCCAGTTACCGCTTGCTTAACTGTATTTGTGCCTAAATGAGCCTACGAAAAGGTTTTTTGTCAAATTCATGGAGGAAAGTTTTTTTCCTTTAAAAAAAAAAAGGCTATTAATATATGATAGCTAAGTGAAACCTCCTTGATAAGGGGCAGCCTACCTTTAAGTGCAAGATGCTGGGGAAGAATAGGGGGTGGCCCCAGAGAGACATCCGATTTGTCGCTTTTGGAATCGGAATAATAATCAGAATAATTTTATTATTTGTACCCTGCCCATGTGGCTGGGTCATCGCAGCAGCTGCTAGACTTAGATGGGCCAATCCAGCAAAGTGCTTCTCACGTTCTCCATTTATTTCGTAGGGTGACGGCATTCCTATCGCGAAATGAAGCTTGAAGTCAGGTTTCCAGCAACACCATAATAAAATTCAATTAGGATTGTTTCCGAGGATGCAGCGAGAAGACATATAGGGAGGCCTGGAATTATGCTTTTGTATAATAAGGGGAGTCAAAATAAGGAAGTTTGCGCAGAAAGGCAGGCAGGCAAGAATTGCACTTGATTAAAAGCTGAATTACTGCAGCAATTCGGCAAACAGGAATGTGATGCCGGGGTTATTAATGCAAAAAGGAGGAGAAGAACAGAGGCCAAGAGGAGAATGAAGGGGAAGAGAGATCAGGGCAGAAAAGACAGGGTGGCTGGTAGATGCAGGGAAGAGTCTATCAAATGAAACATTAGGAGGCACAATATTAATAATAATGCTATAAATATGTATACCGCAAAGTCAACACCTTCCAAAAAGGTCTGGGCCACCTCAGTTTGCCAGAGCCATAAACATGATTATTAGGTTAAATTTTGTGCCAAATGACACAGATATCCATTTGGGAAGGGACAATCACTGCAAAATCAAAATAAAAATAAAAATAAAAATAAAAGTGTGTGTGTGTGTGTGTGTGTGTGTGTGTGTGTGTGTGTGTGCGTGTGCGTGTGTGTGTGTGTGTGTGTTTTACATGGACATTTTTTTTTTCAGTTGGAAGACTCATTGGGAGAGAACTTTCCATGATGTAAAGTAAATACCTACCCATCGCTTTCCGGTTCCATTTTGACCAGGAGAGGGTTTCAGGACGGAGTGACTTGCAATTGATGGATCGGTCGAGTCTCAGTATTTACAACTTGTTTTCCAGCCAATTAACTTCCAGACAGCCTGATAGGTCTGAACTGTGGGGTTGCCTTCATAAGGTTACTTCATATTATGTACAATATTATTATTAATAAGCACCTCATGCTGAGGCTCAGATTTAATGGCGGTGTCAACCGATAAAGCCCCAAAGAACTTAGGAACAGGATACCGGAAGGAGTGCCTTTCTCCCTGTTGTTCTCCAGTGTGAGGCCTGCACCAGAGTTCTTCAGCCTTGGCTCTCCAGATGTTTCTAGACTATAACTCCTATCATCCCCACTTGGTTTAGCCAATTGTCAGGGATGATGGAAGTTGGAGTCCGACAACATCAGGGCACCCAAGGCTGAAGGAGCTCTGGTCAAGAATAGCTGATGAATCATAGAATCATAGAGTTGGAAGAGACCACAAGGGCCATCCAGTCCAACCCCCTGCCAAGCAGGAACACCATCAAAGCGTTCTTGACAGATGGCTGTCAAGCCTCTGCTTAAAGACCTCCAAATAAGGAGACTCCACCACACTCCTTGGCAGCAAATTCCACTGTCGAACAGCTCTTACTGTCAGGAAGTTCTTCCTAATGTTTAGGTGGAATCTTCTTTCTTGTAGTTTGAATCCATTGCTCCATGTCCGCTTCTCTGGAGCAGCAGAAAACAACCTTTCTCCCTCCTCTATATGACATCCTTTTATTTATTTGAACATGGCTATCATATCACCCCTTAACCTTCTCTTCTCCAGGCTAAACATACCCAGCTCCCTAAGCCATTCCTCAGAAGGCATCGTTTCCAGGCCTTTGACCATTTTGGTTGCCCTCTTCTGGACACGTTCCAGCTTGTCAGTATCCTTCTTGAACTGTGGTGCCCAGAATTGGACACAGTATTCCAGGTGGGGTCTGACCAGAGTGGAATACAGTGGTACTATTACTTCCCTTGATCTAGATGCTATACTCCTATTGAGGCAGCCCAGAATTGCATTGGCTTTTTTAGCTGATCAAACCCTCCTCATCATACCGCAGCCTTTGAAACTACAATTAGCCATCTCTAGAGGGACGGTCTGATTGGTGGTGGCCCCCGTACTACGAAACCAGTTTCCCTCTGAGCTGAGGTGAGCACCCACATTCATAGCATGGAGACATCATTAAAAACACACCAGGTTATTATCATTTTAATTCTCCCCCATTTTTCAGTTGCATTCCCCCCCCCCCCCCCGTATTTGATTTTTTTCAATAGTGGGGTGTGTGTATGGCTGTAAACTACCTAAAGACTTGCTATGGGAGTTGGTACAGAAATGTTTTAAATAAAACAAATACATCAACGCAGAACATTGATGTGGTTGTGTTCTTTGTGGTTTTGCTCTTCGGCAGGTTGCTAGTCTCCTTCTTGGTTGGGAAGTGTTGACTGGATCACACTTGGCTATGATTCCCACAGGAACTGGGCCAATCTATGGAAGGAAGCAAAGGGTACCCAGCTCCTCCCCACCTGGCTGGTGTACAGATCCTGACTTGGGCTTTCGTCTAAGAGAGCCAGTGCGGTGTAGTGGTTAAGAGCAGTAGACTCGTAATCTGGTGAACCGGGTTCACATCCCCGCTCCTCCACATGCAGCTGCTGGGTGACCTTGGGCTAGTCACACTTCTTTGAAGTCTCTCAGCCCCACTCACTTCACAGAGTGTTTGTTGTGGGAGAGGAGGGGAAAGGAGAATGTTAGCCGCTTTGAGACTCCTTCGGGGAGCGATAAAGTGGGATATCAAATCCAAACTCTTCTTATACTAGAAGCATGTGTTTGATCTGCTACATTATAGTAGTGAAAACCTGGCCCTGCCGTTAGGCAAAGTGAGGCAGCCTCCTGGGGCAGCAGATGCTGGTGAGCAGGGAATGCTGGGAAACTCTGTGAACCATGGTTCCAGAAATAGTGATCCTCTTCCTCCGTTGCAGGGGGTTGGCCTAGATCAGGGGTCAGCAAACTTTTTCAGCAGGGGGCCGGTCCACTGTCCCTCAGACCTTGTGGGGGGCTGGACTATATTTTGAAAAAAAAAATTATGAACGGATTCCTATGCCCCACAAATAACCCAGAGATGCATTTTAAATAAAAGGACACATTCTACTCATGTAAAATCACGCTGATTCCTGGACCGTCTGTGGGCTAGTTTGAGAAGGCAATTGGGCCGGATCCAGCCCCTGGGCCTTTGTTTCCCTACCCATGGCCTAGATCAGTGTTCCCCAACCTTGGGTCTCCAGCTGTTTTCGGACTACAATTCCCATCATCCTTGACCACTGGTCTTGCTAGCGAGGGATGATGGGAGTTGTAGTCCAAAAACAGCTGGAGACCCAAGGTTGGGGAACACTGGCCTAGATGACCCTTAAGGTCCCTTCCGTCTCTACAGTTCTATGCGACTATTTGGTCTCTTTGAAGCCACTTTTCTTTTGAGTATGGCTAATCATACCAGCAAACCTGTTTTCACCACTTCTTGTGCATTTATTTGTTCAAACGTTTAGCACCTGGCCCTTTAGTTCCACAACCCCCAAAGCGGCTTACAAAGAAGCTTTTTATTAAAATTGACCTTTTAAAAAAGGGATGCGGTCTGTGGCCACAATAACAGCATACATTTAAAGTGCTGTGAGGCAACAGCCATGGTTCCCCCCCAGGAATTCTGGGAAGTGCAGCTTGTTATGGGTGCTTCAGAGACACCCTATCTCCCTCCTAAAGCTACAATCTCCAGAGCGGTTTAACAACCAATCCCTTTTCCCAGGGAACTCTGGGAATCGTAGCCCTGTGAGGGGGAATAGGGGTCGCCTAACAACTCTCAGCACCTTTCACAAACGACAGCTCCTAGGATTCTTCAGCGGTGAAGCCGCGACTATCTAAAGTGGTGCTATAGGACTTTGAAGGCATGATGTGAATGCAGCCAGTGTCTTTCAAAGATACAGCTGAAAGGGGGCCTTGGCTAGCCCTTGCTAGGCTAGCTACAGGGAACCAGGCGGAGGGCCTTCTCGGTGGTGGCGCCCGCCCTGTGGAACGCCCTCCCTTCAGATGTCAAGGAAATAAACAACTATCTGACATTCAGAAGACATCTGAAGGCAGCCCTGTTTAAGGAAGCTTTTCATATGTGACATTTTAATGTATTTTTTATTTTTGTTGGAAGCCGCCCAGAGTGGCTGGGGAGACCCAGCCAGATGGGCGGGGTACAAATGATAAATTATTATTATTATTATTATTATTATTATTATTATTATTATTATTATTGCTGTGGGCTTGGGGACAATCCATGATGCAACTTACACACCTGGACACTGAGGTCCAGCGCCGAGGGCCTTCTGGCGGTTCCCACATTACGAGAAGCAAAGCTACAGGGAACCAGGCAGAGGGCCTTCTCGGTAGTGGCACCCGCCCTGTGGAACGCCCTTCCTTCAGATGTCAAAGAGAACAACAATTACCAGTTCACAATTCACAATTCTGTGAATTCACAATTCACAATTCTGAAGAAGTGTGCATGCACACGAAAGCTCATACCAAGAACAAACTTAGTTGGTCTCTAAGGTGCTACTGGAAGGATTTTTTTTGTTTTATTTTGTTCAGACCTTTAGAAGACATCTGAAGGCAGCCCTGTTTAGGGAGGCTTTTAATGTTTAATAGATTATTGTATTTTAATGTTCTTTTGGAAGCCGCCCAGAGTGGCTGGGGAAACCCAGCCAGATGGGCGGGGTATAAACAATAAATTATTATTATTATTATTATTATTATTATTATTATTCCAACATTTCTCCGATGAAAATAGGAATGCCCAGTGCTATTTTTCTAGAAAAAGAGGTGCTGGAGCTTACCATGAACGCCTCCCTTGTTCTCTTATAATGGCAATGGCACCCACCTGAGAGGTGCTGGAACTGAGTTCTGGCTGGGAGGGGGGAAAGCCTATTCCACACCCTCCATCGCTTCTCTGACGAAAATAGGCATGTCCTAAGGAAAAGCGGGACATTCTGGGATCAAATCAGAAATGGTTCCTGTAAATCCGGGAGTGTCCCTGGAAAACAGGGGCACTTGGAGGGTCCGAACCTGACCCACTGGGTCTGGCTAAGGGAAGACATTCCCTCTGGAGAGGCACCCTCGCCTCGTGGCAAAGGCCGGCGCCCCGCGGCTCGGGGCCTGCCTTCTCCGCCTTTCATTCCGCGGCGCTGATGGGCAGCGAGCGGGGATCAATAAGATACCTCCGACTTTGTCTGTTTACAAACTAGCTGCCTTCAGCAGTCAGGCTGGTTAAGCACTTCATTCCCATTCCAGGAGGCCATCTGCTGCCTTTTGCTGTAAGTCTCTCTGAAAACCCCGGCCTTGACAAGCCGGAGATACGTCAGCGCCGTTATCAGCAGAACACAACATCTGCCATGCCTGACACCCACCATTGTAGGCCATTTAATCTGTCCCCCTCCTCCCTTTAACTGGAGACAACAGCTCCCTATATTATATTTTCCCACTCAATTAGCACTATCATCCTGCTGAAATAGAGGCCAATTTACCTTTAATGACATCATTGTTAGGAGAGTGGCAAGCGGCGGGTCCGGAGCTGTCACCCGATTGCAGGAGCCATGAGCCGCCTCTCTCCTCTGCTAACCCTGGCGGAGGAAGGGAGGGACGGGCAGCCTATCCGAGGCAGCCTTCACCCCCGACCACAGACATTGTTTCCGACAGTTCACAGAAGCAGTGTGGCGGAAAATTGAGTCCAGATTCATTAGGTTTTTCAGTGTGCTGCTCAAGTCAGTTAAATTGATACATTTCCTAACAAAATTGAAGTGCTTTGTGCTGCCAGCGGAAAGCCTGGTGACCCTGTTCGGCCCACTGAGCAGCCAAAACGAGTTGATGGATCCATTAGGCCGCTCCGAATGCTTCCCCCCCCATCTCCCTCCATTCCTGAGTGACACAGTAAATCTGAGCCAATTTCAGTCCCTAATCATCATTACAAACCCCCTCCACTGTTCATTTATTACTTCTACAATTCTAATACGGCGCACGAATGGGTCAGCACCCGGGGAGGCGAATGCAACGGCACCATCAGGCTTAAAGAGCCCATAATCCTTTCCCTCGGCTTTATCGGCGATGCCAAACGCTGCCTGGTTTCCACCTTTCCGCCCCTTCCGCTCTCTCCCCAAGAGGCCGGCGGCCAGGCGATCTGTTGATATTGGCTTGGCCGCAAGATCAGGCCAAGATATAGATCTTTGGCTATAAGATCCGGGGCGGCAGCTTATCCGGAGGGTTGGAGTGCTCTCGGCAAAACCAAACACGAAGGGTGTTCTGGGAACTCGAATGGCAGGTGATGGAGATGGAAAGGAAGACCTGAAGAGAAATCAAAAGAAGATTGTAATGGATAAGGGCCATTAAGGGGCCACAATATTGCAATGCTTTTGGGCCGGCTCAGGGTAACAGCAAGGTTTGTTTGTCAAGTGCATGGCTCTCTCTCTCTCTCTCTCTCTCTCTCTCTGTGTGTGTGTGTGTGTGTGTGTGTCTACGCATGCGTGTGATTTCAGACAGAGAGATCGGCAGGAGTGCTGGCCGGCTCGTGGGGACTGAAGTGCCAAGCCGTTTGGCACACACATTGGATTGACAGCTGCCTGGCGCGGGGTTGTGGGTGGCAGAGCTGCCATGGCACGGCCGGGGCTTGATGAGCGTGCGGAATGGCAAGCATGTGTCAGGGATCTGGTACGGCGATTAGAGTTTTGGTTTTGCATCTGGTGGGCTTTGTCTGAGCTGTTTCGGTGTGGCGGGGGGAACGGTGAGTTCCCTCTCTCCGCCACAACGTGGAGGGGAAATGTCACCGCAAGCCCATCGCTCCCGTTCTGGCTAATAGCTTGCTGAGATGCACCTTCTGTGGGTGTGGGTGTGTGTGGGGGGGAGATCCCAGATTTTGAGATCTACACGATCCACTTTAGAGGTAGATTCTGCTGCCTGAAACACCTTCTTTCAGTAAGTAACAAGAGTAAGGTAAATGGTAAAGGTAAAGGGACCCCTGACCATCAGGTCCAGTCGTGACCAACTCTGGGGTTGCGGCGCTCATCTCGCTTTATTAGCCAAGGGAGCCGGCGTACAGCTTCCGGGTCGTGTGGCCAGCATGACTAAGCCGCTTCTGGCGAACCAGAGCAGCACACGGAAATGCCGTTTACCTTCCTGCTGGAGTGGTACCTATTTATCTACTTGCACTTTGTGCTTTCGAACTGCTAGGTTGGCAGGAGCAGGGACCAAAGAACGGGAGCTCATCCCGTCGCAGGGATTTGAACCATTGACCTACTGATCGGCAAGCCCTAGGCTCTGTGGTTTAACCCACAGCGCCACCCGTGTCCCAGTTAAGTAACAAGAGTATAATAGCACAATTATATAATCCCCTGCTGGATCAGGCCAGTGGCCCATCTAGTCCAGCATCCTGTTCTCACAGTGGCCAACCAGATGCCTGTGGGAAACCAGCAAGCAGGATCCGAGGACAAGATCCTTCTCCCCTCCTGTGTCTTCCAGGACCTGGTCTCCAGAAGCATTGCCAGGTATCCTGGCTAGTGGTCACTGATAGCCTCCTCCTTCATGAACTTCTGCAATCCTCTTTTACAGCCATCCAGGTTGGGAGCTCCACAGTTTAACTATGCATTGCACAAAGAAGTCCTTTTATCTGCTTTTTATCTCCCAACGTTCACCTCGGAATGGAAGATCTTGCCTGGCTTGCAAATATCTCTGATATAAAAATGTACGGAACCCACAATATAAGGTTTCCAAAGGCTTAGAAGATTTTATTTATTTATTTATTCATTGAGGTGGAGCTTTTGCCATTTATTTATACCAATGCAACTAACCTCCAGCACTCTTTGGCTATACCAATGAGGGAAATATGGACCTCTTAATGTTTCTGCTAACAGGTGTCTTCCCCAAACTTCTGATTTCGCTGTCAAATCGAGAGAACGGATACGTTTTAAGTTTGTTGTTGTTTTTATTGTGTTTCTATCTTCTTATATGATGGAGTGAAATGAACCTTATTTAAATAAAAAAAATAAAAAAACCTCTTCCGAGAGAATTGAGTGTCTTTACTCACCTCTTGAAGGATGCGGGTGGCGCTGTGGGTTAAACCACAGAGCCTAGGACTTGCCAATCAGAAGGTCGGCGGTTCGAATCCCCGCGACGGGGTGAGCTCCCATTGCTCGGTCCCTGCTCCTGACAACCTAGCAGTTCGAAAGCACGTCAAAGTGCAAGTAGATAAATAGGTACCGATCTGGCGGGAAGGTAAACGGCATTTCCGTGTGCTGCTCTGGTTCGCCGGAAGCGGCTTAGTCATGCTGGCCACATGACCTGGAAGCTGTACGCCGGCTCCCTCGGCCAGTAAAGCGAGATGAGCGCCGCAACCCCAGAGTCGGTCACGACTGGACCTAATGGTCAGGGGTCCCTTTACCTTTACCTTTACTCACCTCTTGAAGCTAAGCAAGCTCAAATGATGTCTCCTGGTTTAAGCAATCTTTTACACCCTTCAAGAGTTAAACATAATTTGACGTCTCCTTGGCAAATTATGGCATTTCCCCCTCCTTCCCCTCTTATTATATAGCAGCTTTCCTCTGGAAACTCTTTATATATATATTGTTTTAACTGTTGGAAGTCATCCTGGTTTGTTGAAGAGGGTATAAAAGTGTTCGGATGAATTTCGTTTTGCTGGGAAGGGAGAGCTGTTATTAGGCCAGGATAACTTTAATAAATAAACTATGGAAGAACCTGGAGTTTCAGCTGCTTTATGACTGGTCAAGGCTGCCTAATTTCAAATGAGCCAAAGTCCTCGTTTTCACGTGGCAGGGTTCCAGGAGAGCCATTTCACATGCTGTTCATGGCCCTGCAGACCAGTTATTGGACCAAATGCAGGGCAAATGGGAAGGGCTGTTCTTGGCGTTGACAACAAAGTGGAACCTGTAACAATTCTGTCCTGATACTGCATTAATCTGCGATTTCCCCCCCTCAAAAGTTGGTACACAAAATTTGCATTTAAATACAGTGGTCCCTCGACTTACGAATTTAATCCGTTCCGAAGGGACTTTCGTAGGTCGGAAGAAATCATAAGTCGAGTCCCCATAGGAATGCATTGGGAGAAAAATATCCCGAAAAATTCGTAGGTCGAAAAAAAAACGCATCTAAACTTCGTAAGTCGAGGAAACTGCATCTAAAACGGCCGCGATTTCCTTTCAGAAGTCGGAAAAAATCGTAGGCGCGCGGCCGCTTTTTTCACTCGTAACTCGAAAAATACGGAAGTTGGGTCATTCGTAAGTCGAGAGACCACTGTACTGCTTAAATATGGGTCTTATAACAAAAGAAGCACTTAAATGTTTATCTCAACGTATGTGGGTTAAACCACAGAGCCTAGGGTTTGCCGATCAGAAGGTCGGCGGTTCGAATCCCCGCAAGGGGTGAGCTCCCGTTGCTCGGTCCCTGCTCCTGCCAACCTAGCAGTTCGAAAGCACGTCAAAGTGCAAGTAGATAAATTGGTACCGCTCCGGTGGGAAGGTAAACGGCGTTTCCGTGCGCTGCTCTGGTTCGCCAGAAGCGGCTTAGTCATGCTGGCCACATGACCCAGAAGCTGTACGCCAGCTCCCTCGGCCAGTAAAGCGAGATGAGCGCCGCAACCCCAGAGTCGGACACGACTGGACCTAATGGTCAGGGGTACCTTTACCTTTTATGCATTTTATAAATATATTTCATCCTAAAATACAGATATTGATGGATCTTTGGTATGTTTTCTGAGCTGAGCTTCACAAAATTCGGAGATGTGCCAAATCCAGGGGATGATTACGTTCCAATCCATGTATCAGGTCAATTTTCTTTGAAAGTGGACACAACAAAATTCTCCTTCATCTCTGGTCACAACAGAGAATACTACGCTAGACAGACAAATTGCCTGATCTGCTACAAAGCTGCTTCCTGTGTTCATTGGCTAAGTAGAATATTGACTGGCCCAGGTAGTGCACAATCACTGAAGTTTGTTCTGGAAAATGAAAAGCACTTCCAGAAAATTTTGCACAGCCATCTGCCACCTGATAGCTATTTTGCTGTCAACTACACATCACAGATCTGCCCCAGGTGTTGTGGGAATGACAGATTTTTATTGCTGGGCTTCTATAGTGATTTGGAAACCGCTGAGCTGGGAAGCCCCGGGCAAGTAGCTCTTCTAACAGCTCTAGATGGGCAGGCATCTATCGTTGGATAGATCATAGGATGATAGGGTGATTTTGAACTTAAGTTCAGCTATGACTTCAGCAGGGAACTCTTGGATTCAACCATTCGGGACCTTCTGTGCTGGAGGAACATCTTGGCAAGGTCAGCTAAATGTCTTCCTAACGTGGGATTATCTGACCTCTTTGGAAGTTCCATAGATGTATTGCTTTTGCCAACATACCTTCTGAATTCAGCAGAATTCCTACATGGCCCCAGCACGTGACTGACCGTTTGGATCAGTTGGGAGTAACTATAGAAGATGAGATTTCCAAACCTAGTTCTGGTGTCCCACCAAAATCCAGCTTCATTGCAAGTCTATAACGTCTAGCATTAGGAGAGAGGAAGGAAAACTACTCTCTGTCCACTTTCTCCACGCATAGTTTTATAAACTTCTTTTGAAGACGGTCTAAGAATTCATCGCATGTGTGCGCCACATTTTGAAAAAGATAATGCTATTTATTTACTGCACAAAATCCACATGATCCTCTCAGTGGTCCACAGTGCGCCTCAGACAGCCTACTAATTCATGCGGTGGCGCATTGGGCTTGTGGAAACTGAACAGAACCTTCTGCTGTCCTCAGAGCCAGGTTCTTAGTGCAGGCCTTGAGCATCTGTCTCGGCATATGCTCGGAGCATACATCTTCTTTTCCTTACACCAGAGTAACTTGAGAACCAGCATGAAGAAGCATCTCAGGCCTTGGAATCACACCTAAGACAAGAGCTGGACTTATGTTTGTGAGTTGGACTGACGCTAGAAACTGGTGTGGTGACCCAGGAGAGGACATTCCCTTGTTGGCCCCTAAATTGTGGAAATCCTTTGCCGTAGAAGAGTATCTGGCACCTTCATTGTACATCTTTTGGTGAATGCTAGACACACTTTTTCACCCTGGCTTTTGACCCTTGAGGTGCATATTTTTAGGACCTGCCTGTTTTTGTAATTCTAAGTTGTAGAAAACTTTTTTAATAAGGTGTAATATCGTGTGTTCATATTAATGTTGTGTTTTAATTCTTGAAACCTGCCCTGGGACCCTAGAGTGAAGGATGGGTTATAAACTGTAGTAGTAATAATAATGCTAATAATTTAACAAATAAATTGTGCATGGCTTACTTGTAAATAAATGTGGATAGGATCAAACTTCAAAACATGCTGGAAGTATCGGTATTTTATTTCCAGTGAATGCTAAGATTCTGGGGTAACTGACTGGTACTTCTGTATCAGATAAACCTTTTGTTTTAAAGTTTCGTTAAACTGCAACTTTAAAAGGATTAAGCAAGTTTAACAAAAGAGACTCGAGTCACTGTGTTCTGACTCATAGAAGGCAAGTGGAGGCAGCTATCTTATGGACTTCCCTTCCCAAAAAAGAAACATCCAGCTTCGTCAATGCAGTATTTTAAGAAAGTTTTAATAACTCATCTATTTCCCCTGGCTTGTAATTGAAGGTGTTACTGTATAGACTGCTGCAGAGGTTGTTTCTTAAATGGCACTCAGATATGCTCACTCTTGTTTAATTGTATTTATTGTCTGACTTACTGCTTATATTTGACTTGCTGTTCTGTGATATGATTTTTCACGTTCAGTACACTGCCCTAGTATCTCATTGATGAAGGGCACACATAGACACACCACACACACACACACACACACACACACACACACACACACACACATGTATTGGTTCAAGGCAGGACCGGATTTAGGTTTGATGAGGCCCTAAGCTACCAAAGGTAATGGGAAGAACACTGGGGGAGAGTTGTACTGCATGCTCCAAAGCCAAGCATCTAGGAACACTGAAAACCCAAAGTGCTTCCGTTTCAAGAGAACGATGTGCAAGTTCTGTTACAGGCCAACGGAAGTTCAAGGAAAACACAACTTAAGTCATAGCACTCCAAATCATTTGCCCATGTACATGCACAGATAATAGTAGATGTAGCTTCAAGGGAACACACAGAAATCTGCACTGAACATTGCAACACATCCCTAATTATTATAGCGGTATAATTAGAAGATTGTTGTGTAATCTTAGAGGGTTGTATAATCTCAGAAGGGGGCGTGGCTGTGACTGTCACAAAGGGATCTTGCACACACACTATGAAGTGAGGTAGCCAGAGACATACCTTTTGCAAGGGGGTCACCTGTTGAGTCAAAGTGTGAAGGTTGGCATGTGAAGTTCCTGTCCTACCAGAGCTGTGGAGCAACTCTGACCAAGAACTGGATTAAACTCCGTGGGTGCTGATGGATGGATGGATGGACGGATGGATGGATGGATGGAGCTAGGACCCAGGGGAGCCACTCCCTTCTTGTGACCTCTTGGAGGGGTGGGTGGGGCTATGGCATCCAATATAAAGGCTGTTGAAGCTGGTGAAGGAGGAGAGCAAACTCCAGCTGAAGGTCCCATGGGTGGTAGGTGACATTTCTGAGGAGGCTGGGCAAAGCCATCTTGATGGTCTTGGGGGTTAAGGTTTGGCAAGGAGGTGCTGAATAATGTTGGGAAGGGGTTGCTCAGGAAACTGGGGTGACATGGCTGGGTGGGATCGTTCGTACAAACACGAATCGCATGTTCCACCCATAGCCTATTAAGACTTGCAATTAGTGCTTAGTGGCCGAACCTACTGAAGCTCGATATGGGTTTGCCGTTCAGCCGTAGAAGAGATTAACGGGGACCGGCTTTTAATCTCATCTGGCATCCCCAGCAGATTAAGGACGGTTTGTTTCACTGTTGGGCTTGTGGATTTCTTGCTCAGCGTAATCTTAAGGAAGCAGCGGATTTATCCCAGGAAAGAACCTAGTAGGAGTCATAAGCCATGAATTACGGATATACATTTGAATTAGCGAAACGGGTGGGGGAGGGCGAAGGAGGGGAGGGGAGAGCAAAGGCGGAATGGCTTCTCATTTCCAAGGTACACTTATCAAGCACTAAACAAGGGGGAGGTTTGGGTGAATGCGTTCCTCATGGCGGCGCATGGGGGCGCAGAGCTGTGCGCACCGCATCAGGGAAGTCGGTTGGAAAACTAAAGCCCGCTCTGAAATCTATGTTCACACATGTATGTCAACCACCCAAAGAGAGGGTTGGAAGAGAATTTTGCTCCTTTGCATTTTCAAGCGATCTGACCTAACACACAGTTCCCAGACTTATTCTCAGATAAGAATTACACCGCACACTTCTCCAAACGCAGAGCAGTTTGATTTGGCTGCAGAATGTGTTCAAAAATGTGCATATTATGGGAAAGGGACGCAGGTGGTGCTGTGGTCCAAACCACAGAGCCTAGGGCTTGTCGATCAGAAGGTCGGCGGTTCGAATCCCCGTGAAGGGGTGAGCTCCTGTTGCTCGGTCCCAGCTCCTGCCAACCTAGCAGTTCGAAAGCACGTCAAAGTGCAAGTAGATAAATAGGTACCACTCTGGCGGGAAGGTAAATGGCGTTTCCGTGCGCTGCTCTGGTTCGCCAGAAGCGGCTTAGTCATGCTGGCCACATGACCCGGAAGCTGTACGCCGGCTCTCGGCCAATAATGCAAGATGAGCGCCGCAACCCCAGAGTCGGACACGACTGGACCTAATGGTCAGGGGTCCCTTTACCTTTACCTGAGGTTTAGTCTATCCAAGCAGCAGACATGGTGGAATCACTGTTGGGTTCTTAGACTATACCACCTTCAACTGCAAGTGGGGGGAATCGCCTGACTAAATGCTTCTTCCCCTCTGCAAAGGAACTTCTCGAATGGCAACAAAAATCCTGCATGCAGATGGAGGAGGGGTGCAATCCAGTATTCTGACCAGCAATCTCTCTAAAGAGATATAGCCCAGGAATAGTTTTGCTGCATGACTCGTTGCTTGCAAGGATGGCTAAGGATGGACAAACAGTACGTACGGTATGTTGATTTCAGTTTCTCATTTTTCCAGTCTTAAACTCAGTTCTCCACATTTCCACATCAGTTTGTGAATAATTTTTAAAGAAGTCGTTGTGAAAATTCACAAGCATTCTAGTGCATTTTTATCCTACCATGCACTTTTAAATGTGCAATTTTGCCTGAAATACACATTTCTGCAAGGATGCTTCCCCTAATGCAATGCAATTTTGCACGTTGTTTTTACTAATATATGCATTCCTATGCAAACTTTACCCCAATATATGCATTTTTGGGCCCATTACTTGGCTGGAGAATGGTATTGCAAAATTCAAAGATGTGCAAATTTCGCAGCACAGCTGTGTTTCAGGTCACTTGTGGTTCTCAAAACTGCAAATAAGGCAGAGCTGCCTTTAAATGCAAACTGATTTAATTGTTTAAATGCAAACTGATTCCCCCCCAATCCCTTGCCTCTACATACCTATGGTCACACATCTCCAAAGGACCATGGGGGTCATCTAGTCCAACCCCTTGCAATGCAGGAATCTTTTGCCCGATGTGGGGCTTGAACCCACAACCCAGAGGTTAAGAGCCTCGTGCTCTACCGACTAAGCTGTCCCATTGCCATCATGACAACGGCCCCATGTACCCCACATTTCGCAGGGAGCAAGAGCATCAACAGAACTGCCTGCCATGTCAGTCAGCAAATCCCCACAGATCAGGGAAAACCCCTGCAGAAAAAGTGGTGCTGGGACTCACCATGAACACCTCCCTTGTTCTCTTATAATGGCAATGGCATCCACCTGAGAAGTGCCGGAATTGAGTTTCAGTGAGTTCCGGCAGAAAAAAAGCCCTGGCCACAAGAGGACTTTGACATGGAACCGCCCATTGGACTGCCCTGCCCTAGAGAATTCAGGAATCCATCCGATTCTAGAAGTTTCTGAGGATGGGCTCTGCCAATGGGTCCTCCTATATGAGGTTGCTGTGCTCAGACCAAGCCTTCCCACAAGAACTTAAACCCCATCCTGCCTTCCAGTATTGATGTTCTCCCATCCCATTTCTTCTTCCCTCTTAACATTCTGATTGGAAGCTCCCTGGGGCAGAGACTTGCATTTTATTTATTTATTACTTTGCAAATTTGTTATTCCTGCCTCACCCCCCTCCATGCATACTGACGGTGCCGCATAACAATAGCAAGAACAGCAATTAGAATAGTAACAACAACAACAATCATAACTTGTCCGTTTCCAGGAACAACAAACATATGAATTTGGTGTTCATGCCACCAATAAGGAATTAAACCTTTGATCTGGCAAGGAACCTACATACACCTTAAGAGTTTCTGCGCTTACTATCAGACCCTGGTCACACACACACACACACACACACACACACACACACACACACGACATATTTAAGGCAAGTGTCATGTCCGCTTGTTTGGCAGCAGTGAATTTTCTCTGTGTTTATCCCCCAGAGGGGTTGTTTTGTGGCTTTATTGACTAAATAACGGTATTGATTTCTTAAGAGCTTTCCCCACTTCCTTTCAATGGGAGATATCGTTATGTCTCTCCCTCCTCATCTCTGGACACTGGGTGAGAAGTTCTTTTTAGTGACACCATAAATTTCCATCTCGGCTTTGTAAACAAGTGTTGTGCTGTCCACAGGGGTTAATTTGGTCATGTTAAATGTTCTGATGATTCCTCCTGGGCTTCGGGAGAGTAGACTGGGGCTCCGAAGAAAAAGCTGCTCGAAGAGAAGGCATCCTCCTCCTTTCTCTATGGTTACACCACCAACCCTGACATCATCCGTGAAACCTGCTGGAAATAAATTAGCCAGGGAACCAGTTCCCCATCCTTTAGGGAGGAGGAAATTGATTCCCCACCTCCTGTTCCATTATTATTATTTTTGTCTTGGTGGTCCTGTCAGCATTGGGTTCCCCTTCTTCTGGATTCTACATCCACATTAGTTTGTTTATTTAGGGACTGAATTTCCCTTCCCCCCATTCCTCCCAAAGGAGCCGAGAGGGAGGCAAACAATCGAGCAGTAAAGCAAAGCAATTAAAAAGATAATTAAAACAATTAAGAACTGAATGTCGGAAGATTCAGAACAGATCAAAGAAAACCCTTCTTCGCGCAGTTAAACTATGGAACTCCCTGCCGCAGGAGGTAGTGACAGCCACCAGCCTCAATGGCTCTAAAGCCAGATGAGGCAGATTCATGGAGGGGTAGGCTATTGATGGTTGCTAGCCATGATGGCTGTGCTCTAGCTCCACAGCAAATAGGGATGCGGGTGGCACTGTGGTCTAAACCACTGAGCCTCTTGGGCTTGCTGATCGGAAGGTTGCTGGTTCGAATCCCCACGACGGGGTGAGCTCTTGTTGCTCTGTCCCAGCTTCTGCCAACCTGGCAGTTTGAAAGCACGCCAGTGCAAGTAGATAAATAGGTACTGCTGTGAAGGGAAGGTAAATGGCGTTTCCATGCACTCTGGTTTCCGCCTGGAGCCAGCATGGTGTAGTGGTTAAGAGCAGTGGACTCGTTATCTGGTGAACCAGGTTTGCTTCCCCGCTCCTCCACATGCAGCTGCTGGGTGACCTTGGGCTAGTCACACTTCTTTGAAGTCTCTCAGCCCCACTCACCTCACAGAGTGTTTGCTGTGGGGGAGGAAGGGAAAGGAGAATGTTAGCTGCTTTGAGACTCCTTAAGGGGATCAGAAGGTCAGCGGTTCGAATCCCTGTGATGGCGTGAGCTTCTGTTCCTTGGTCCCAGCTCCTGCCAATCTAGCAGTTCGAAAGCATGTTAAAGTGCAAGTAGATAAATAGGAACCGCTCCGGCAGGAAGGTAAACGGCGTTTCCATGTGCTGCTCTGGTTTCGCCAGAAGCCGCTTAGTCATGCTGGCCACATGACCCGGAAGCTGTCTGCGGACAAACGGCGGCTCCCTTGGCCTATAATGAGATGAGCGCCACAACCCCAGAGTCGTCCGCGACTGGACCTAACGGTCAGGGGTACCTTTACCTTTAAGAGGAGTGAAAGGCGGGATATCAAGTCCAAACTCTTCCTCCTCCTCCTCCTCCTCCTCCTCCTCCTCTTCTTCTTCTTCTTCTTCTTCTTCTTCTTCCTCCGTCACGGTGTTCCATTGTGCCAGAAGCGGTTTAGTCATACTGGCCACATGACCCAGAAAGCTGTCTGTGGACAACCACCGGCTCCCCAGCCTGAAAAGCGAGATGAGCGCTGCAACCCCATAGCATAGCTGTTAACATTCGGATTTGAAAATAAGGGATTTTTTCGAACTTTCAGAAATAAGTGATGCCGTGAGGGCGGTGCAATGGCACCAAGTAGCCTCGCCACCCTGCGCTTCAGAGGCTGTGTGCGAATGGGTGAGCGAAAGAGCGAGCGCATAGATGGCAGGCAGGCTGTCTGTCTGGTTGGGCGTGAGGGTCTGGCTGCACAAGGCATGCAAGCTCCGCCCCCAGTCAGTCTCAGACTCCTTATTGGCAGCCGAGCAATGCAGCTGAGGAGCCTCCCTGGCCGGCAGGGAGGGAGAGGAGCTACTTCCTTTGAAATCCGGGAAATTTAAGGGATATCAACAATCCGGGAGAGCAGCGGGAAACGGCATTGGAATAAGGGAGTTAAAAAAGGGGAAGGTTGACAGCTATGCCCCATAGTCACTTTTGACTGGACTTAACCGTCCAGGGGTCCTTCACCTTTTTACTTACTTTTACCTCCACAGCAGTATGTAGAGAAGAATGCTTCTAAATGCTGGTTGCTGGAAGCCACCGGAGGGGAGAGTTGCTCTTGTGGTCGGATCCTGCTTGCTGATTTCACACAAGCACCTGGTTGGCCACAGTGAGAACAGGATGCTGGACTAGGTGGGCCATCGGCCGGTTCCAACAGGTTACATTTTAAGCTCCTATGTCCTTATGGTTACGACACTCTGCCCTGAATCAAGATCTCAAGATCAGGAGATGGTTGTTGCCTCCTGCCCTCTGAATGTGCAAACTCAACTCAACTCATTTTATTTCGGCTTTAAGCCCATAGACATAACAACCAAAAACAGAAGCAGCACAGTCTGGTTTACAATTGCTAACAGTAAAATAGATTAAAAGGGATACTCAATTGGAATAAAATATGATAAAAATTAAATTAAAATTTCAAGCTGTATATAACAATCCATTGCGTTTCTTAAGTGTCAGAACTGATGTCAGAAATTCTGCCATATGTAGGGTTATAATCGAGTCTGAATCTTGCAACAGAAGAGCAAGGTAAGACTCTTCCAAATACCCCGGTAATTTTTCAGTTAATGGAAGTAATAGAGTCTTTCGGGCGGCAGAATACAAGGGGCAGACAAAAACTATGTGATGAAGAGATTCAATCGAACGGTTATCACAGGCACATAAGAGCGAAACATCGAATGTGCGAACACTTTTGTCCTGTTTCATAGCAGGAGCTCTGACCATCCAATCACAAGAATGGGGGGCTGAGTAAGTGCATTTTCTCACACACACACACACACACACACACACACACACACCGAGTCCCCAAACCAAAACAGCCCGTTTTTCCTTTAAAAAAATAAAATCAAACAATCCCCATCTCCCTTTGAAGGGGCCAATAAAACTAAAACAAAAAACAACAGCCCAGTACGTTTTCTCTCTCCTTTTTTCTATTAACTGGCAATTGAACCAAAAAAGAGAAGAAAAATCTTTCGCTTTCCCCACTTTAGCCGCAGTAAATAGAGACTGACAGTTTATTTCCGACCTCCTGGTTTCAGAGTGCGGGGACAGGCGCACGCAAACACACACACACGCAGAACGCCGAGCGTAAACAAGCCCCCAACGTTAGAAATAAATACTTATGGGCCCAATGACAGACACGGCAGAACACAGCCAGCTCTCCGTAACAATCTTTCTGAGCTGTCACACTCTCTGATCGGTCTTTTTCCCCTTTTTTTTAAACACAAACACAGCTGATTTCTTATCAAATGTAAAAAACCTAGGCGGCACTTTCTTAAATGGTTACCGCGAGCATGAAATTGACATTGTGAATCATATATGACACTGCCTTGTCTACTTTGTAATTGATCTGTGCTTAGGAAAAGCAGACAGAGCTTGTACATCTTCAGTTCCAATCACCTGCCTCCTCCTCTCTCTCTCTCTCTCTCTCTCTCTCTCTCTCTCTCTCTCTCTCTCTCCTTCCTTCCCTGTAGCGCATACCAAATTTCCAAAGAATTTACTCAGGACCTCAAGTGACAGCAAATTGTTATAAACTGTTAAGGGCAATGTTTTTTTAATATATATTTTTTTGGTTCTTTTTTTTAAAAAAAGGAAGATTAAAAGGGTTCCATTTGTTTGAAGAAAAGGTTTTTAAAACGTGCTAATCCTCCGAGGTGTCACTTTTAATGTTGATGAATTCATTATTATGCATCTCTGATGGTTGTAATTGGTTAATCCAGAAATTTTCTCCCTTAGGGAAGAAAGCGTGGAGTGGGGGGGGGGGGAGAGTTGGAATTAAGAAAGGAAAAGGATGGGATGCAAGGCAAATCAAAGAGGTTTTTTTCTTTTTTCGCTGCTGAGGACGGCACCTGTGCCGCCCTGAGCTTGGCAGCCCAATAAAACAAAAGGAAAGGGAGATTGGCATCTTAACAGGATCCGATTTGGTTCGGTTAACTGAGTGCCATTTGGAAACCAGCGTTGTCCATCATGGCATGAAAGAAGGACCCTGTAGACAGGGCGAAGGAACCTCCCTGGGAAATCAGGAACCAGTCACTTGTTTCTCCATCATATGAGAATCAGTCTGTCCATCTGATTATTCATTGGAGGGGGTGGCAACCATTTAAGCCAGGGGTAGGCAACCTTTTTCAGCCGTGGGCCGGCCCACCGTCCCTCAGACCATGTGGTGGGCTGGACTATATAACTATATAACTATATAACTAACTAACTAACTAACTAACTAACTAACTAACTAACTAACTATATATATATATATATATATATATATATATATATATATATATATAACTATATATAACTATATATAACTATATATAACTATAACTATAACTATAACTATAACTATATATATATATATATATATATATATATATATATATATATATATATATGGATGGGGGGGGGGATGAACGAATTCCTATGCCCCACAAATAACCCAGAGATGCATTTTAAATAAAGACACATATTCTACTCATGGAAAAACACGCTGATTCCTGGACCGTCCGCAGGCCGGATTGAGAAGGCGATTGGGCCGCATCCGGCCCATGGGCCTTAGGTTGCCTACTCCTGCATTAGATAGTAAAATTCATGTTAAATTGCTGCTTCAGGGGTTGTTTTTAAAAGTCTGGAATGGATTAATCCATTTTGCATTCCTTTCTATGGGAAAGCGCGCCTTCGTTTTGGAACGCTTTGGTTTTGGAACAGACTTCCGGAACGGATTAAGTTTGAGAACCAAGGTACCACTGTACTTGTCAATCTCTCTTCCCATGGAATTCTGGGAATTGTAGATCTGGAGAGGGTGGAATAGGGACCCCCTAACAACTCTCAGCAACCTCGGCAAGCTATATAGCTCCTTGAACTACACTTCCCAGAATTCTTTGCAGTGCAAAATGTATGGAGGGCAGCCACCAGGCTGGCAAAAACTGGGTGTGTGTCCCAGGCTAGAACCAAGGAAACAGAGATGGAAACCCTCCTTCAGACACAAAGCTCACATGTTGGCCTTGGATAAATCCCACACACCTGGCCTTTAATGTACCTCACAGGGCGGTTGTGAAGATCAAATGGATTGGGGATGGTATGATATGTGCCATGTTGGAGAATATTGGGATAAACCTATAGCCGGGGTCAGCAACCTTTTTCAGTCGTGGGCCTGTCCACCGTCCCTCAGAGCATGTGGTGGGCCAGACTATTTTTTTGGGGGGAGGGAATGAATGAATTCCTATGCCCCACAAATAACCCAGAGATGCATTTTAAATAAAAGCACACATTCTACTCATGTAAAAACACCAGGCAGGCCCCACAATTAACCCAGAGATGCATTTAAAATAAAGGGACACATTCTACTCATGTAAAAACACGTTGATTCCTGGACCGTCCGCGGGCCGGATTTAGATGGCGATTGTGCCACATCCGGCCCACGGGCCTTAGGTTGCCTACCCCTATAGCAAGCAAGAATCAGCTAGCCGGGCTCGTGTTTTTATTTTTCTTCGAGAGAACACCCCCCCCCCCGCGGGGGCACCTCTCGTGAGCTGGCGGGCTGCCGATGACGGAAGTTTGAATGTAAATGTTACATCACGTGCAATTTACATAACGGCCCAGTTGCCATGACACCACGCGCATAAAAATCAATCAATAAATAAGTGGAATTGGTGTCAATGGAAATTTTGCGCAAACGCGAGTGGTAAAGCACGACCCGTTCATTTGGGAAGGCCAATTTCCATTTGCTCTCGTGTGATGTTTCTCCCTCCTCTTTTTTTTTTAAAAAAAGCTTTGCCTGGGAGGGGGGGGGGGTCAATGCATTTTGAATGTAAGCTTGTAATGCGCCCGTGTTGATTTCATTCAGGAATCCGAATGGTAATCAGGAATGTTTATTCTTTTTATCAGATTGATGGAGATCTTCTGCCTCTTCGAGGAAGGCCCTTTTCTCAGGTGCGTCTGCCGCAAACACCCAAAGGAGGGGCGGATTTTGTAATCCAGTGGGAGAAATCCATTGGGGGGGGAGAGATCTCAGAAGCATCATGTCCATTATCTCGAGAGGCGGGAGGTCAGTTTCATGAGTGAGTCATAATTTGTCTAGGGTATTTCATATCTGTGGATAATAAGAGGGACGTGATCTAATGTTCAGTGTGGCTTTTGCATGCCGGGAGGCTGTCTGATCCAGCTATCGTGCAGTCGGAGGCAGAAGGGAGAGGTCCCAGGCAGCTGGTTGATCAGAGCAATAGTCAGGCCTGACCGGGAAGCCTTAAAATATCTTAGGAAGTGTCAGATTGGTGCAAGGTAGACTTCTTCAGTGGGAGACACCGTCCCATCACCTGTTTTGCAGTAAGATGCTAGTCCAGTTCGCTTTTGCATGTGGAGCAGGAACAGACGCCATCTTGACTTTTGCCTCAGGCAGCAAAATGACTTGGGCCAGTCCTGTTTATAACCATGCAGCTCACAGAATCATAGAATTGTAGAAGAAGAAGAGTTTGGATTTGATATCCCGCTTTATCACTACCCGAAGGAGTCTCAAAGTGGCTCACATTCTCCTTTCCCTTCCTGCCCCACAACAAACACTCTGTGAGGTGAGTGAGGCTGAGAGACTTCAGAGAAGTGTGACTAGCCCAAGGTCACCCAGCAGCTGCATGTGGAGGAGTGGAGACGCGAACCCGGTTCACCAGATTACGAGTCTACCACTCTTAACCACTACACCACACTGGCTCCACAGAGTTGGAAGGGACCCCAAGAGTCATCTAGTCCAACCCCCTGCAATGCAGGAATCTCAGCTAAAGCATCCATGACAGATGGCCATCCAACCTCTGCTTAAAAACCTCCAAGGAAGGAGAGCCCACCACCTCCCGAGGGAGATTGTTCCACTGTCAAACAGCTCTTACCGTCAGAAAGTTCTTATTGATGTTTAGTAAGAATCTCCTTTCTTGTTACTTGAAGCCATTGGCTCGGATCCTATCCTCCAGAGCAGGAGAAAACAAGCTCGCTCCATCTTCCGTGTGACAGCCCTTGAGGTGTTTGAAGATAGCTATCATATCTCCTCTCTGTCTCCTCTTCTCCAGGCTAAACATACCCAGCTCTTTCAACTGCTCCTCACAAGGCTTGGTGTCCAGAGTCCAGACCCTTCATCGTCTTGGTCTCCCTCGTCTCCACACCTTCCAGCTTGTCAACACCCTTCTTAAATTGTGGTGCCCAGAACTGGTGCCCAGTTGTGGCCTTAAGGACCACCTTCTTCCACATCGGCCTCCCTCCATGCTTCGATCGGGATGCTGGATTAGAAATGCCATTGGCTTGATCAAGCAGGTACTTCTTATGTTCCTTTTTTGATGAAACGATTAATAAGTTGCTTTTTTCCCCTTGCTCTGACAATATTAGTCCACTCTATCCTTTGAGCCTCATTGGAGGCTCATTGGAAATGGATTGGGGACCTTTGGTTTGGCGAAAAGTGTCCTAGAAATCTTCTAACTAAACCAACAAACTCAAGGCCTATGGCCGGTGGGCCAAATTCCTGGAGGATCCGTTGCATTTCTCTGTCTTTCCAGCAGCCAGTGGAAGGTTAGACTCAACCCAGGAGAATCATTGTCAGACTGAGGTGCCCCTGGCCAGCATTCTGCCTCTCCCGGAATGAGTAGGGGGAAGAGGGGGTGGGCTAGAAATCAAAACTTTAAGGTATATGAACTGTGAAATTAAATCGAAATACTCAAATAAGGAATCACATAACAACATAAGCAAAGATGTTTACCAGGGCTTGAAGTTAAATACAGATTTTTTCATAAAACCCAAACACGGAATGCAATAAAGTTCTGTGGAATGTTAAATATAATTTACAATTGGGGGGCAGTGAGATGGGGGCCGGCGGGGAGGGGGATATATATATATATATGTTCCCAGCTGTCATAAACCATCTTTTGTGGTGTCATTTACCCAGGAAAAAAGCAAGCGAGCAAGCAAGCTGTCCTATAGCAAATTGGCATTTTGTCATTTCTCTCGCCCTGAGCAACCTTGGTCAAATCTGTCCCGAGCATTTAAAAGTGTGCCTTGTGCCTGCCAAGTGAGAGCTAATTAACAGAGTGGTTAGAAATATGAGGGACTCCAGCAGAGACCTGTCTCCTTAGGGTGGGGAGAACATGGATGGTCCATGTTCAGGGCCAGGACAAGAGAAAAGGACTCTTGTACTCCTTCCCTGCTTGGGGGCTTCCCAGAGACACCTGGTTGGCCGCCGTCAGGAAGAACAGGAAGCTGGACTAGATGTCCCCCTTTGGACTGGTCTACCTTTAGGTCTCCTCCCATGTTCTTAGTTGCTGGAGGAGAGACAGGTTGGCCTTCACACCTTGCTTGTGGGCTTCCGTGAGACATCTGGTTGACCTCGGAGAGGTTTCATCCAGCAGGACTCTTCTTCATATTGTTACAAAAGTGGGGTGCCTCCCCCTCTCTCTGTCAAGCGGGGGCAAGAGTCCATGGGGTTCCAGGCACTGTGGTCCTTTGGAGAATCGAGACACGACAGAGACTTTAAGAATTATGGTTTATTCACCTATTAGCACCTTCAGTCTGCAAGGCGCGAGTCCAGATCTTACAGCATGGTCCTTTTTAGAGGGGCTTGTCCCCCACAGCAGAGCAGTCCTGAAGAGAAGAAGAAGAAGAGTTTGGATTTGATATCCCGCTTTATCACTACCCTAAGGAGTCTCAAAGCGGCTAACATTCTCCTTTCCCTTCCTCTCCCACAACAAACACTCTGTGAGGTGAGTGGGGCTGAGAGACTTCAGAGAAGTGTGACTAGCCCAAGGTCACCCAGCAGCTGCATGTGGAGGAGCGGAGACGCGAACCCGGTTCCCCAGATTAAGAGTCTACTGCACTTAACCACTACACCACACTGGCTCTCCAAGGCATCTCTCCCAGCCAGCCTTCAGCCAGCCTGCCCAAGATGGATCCCAGTCTTTCTTCTTCCTTCTCTTCCTCCCAGAACACCTTGCCCAAAGCCTCTTTTTTCCTGTCACCTCACACCCAGTTACCCTGGCAGCAGGGCCGTCTTAAGCAAATCCGAAGCTGTGGTGCAAAGCTCCCTCTGGCGCCCCCCGTTTCCCAGAGGTTTTTTTAGGGAGGACGGCGCTGCCGGCGGGACTGGAGGAGGAGGGCAGCAGCTGGAGGGCGGCTCCTCCGGCTGGGAAGAGGTGGAGGCTGGACGCGGTGCCTCCCGGCTCAGATGGCTGCTTCGTGCCGTGGTGGCCATGGCAGATGGAGGCTCCGGGCGCGACGCTGCTTCGATGTGGTATGGCGGAGGCGGGCAAGGATGGCAAGCTGATGCCGGGAGGTGCCACGTCCAGCCTCCGCCTCTTCCCTGGCGCCCTCCAGAACTTGGCGCCCTGATGCTCTGCGCCACTAGCCTCTATGGGTAAGACACCCCTGCCTGGCAGCCTTCCAACCCCCCAGTCTCTGTTCACACCTCAGGACAAGGGGGGAGGAGTTCTCTTCCACTGCCAATGACTCTCAATGGCCCTGTATTGTTTCTTAAAAGCCCCAGCTTGGCCAGGTCATTTTGTATAGGCTAGCCCAACGGTTCCTCTGTAATTGTAAAGGTAAAGATAAAGGGACCCCTGACCATTAGGTCCAGTCATGGATGACTCTGGGGTTGCGGCGCTCATCTCGCTTTATTGGCCGAGGGAGCCGGCGTACAGCTTCCGGGTCATGTGGCCAGCATGACTAAGCCGCTTCTGGCGAACCAGAGCAGCGCACGAAAACACCATTTACCTTCCCGCTACAGCGGTACCTATTTATCTACTTGCACTTTGTGCTTTCGAACTGCTAGGTTGGCAGGAGCTGGGACCGAGCAACGGGAGCTCACCCCGTCGCGGGGATTTGAACCACCGACCTTCTGATCGGTAAGCTCTAGGCTCTGTGGTTTAACCCACAGCGCCACCATTTGTAGTTCTCCCTTAACATCCCAAATGATCAAAATCTTACCATTTGTTAATTTCTAGGGTTGGGGGTGTCTCTCCAAATCTATAACAGTATGTTCTAACCCAGAGATGGGGAACCTGGTGCCCTATCATCTGCCCCTGGCAGCGTGGCTGGTGGTCAAGGGATGATGGGAGCTGTAGTCCAACAACATTCACAGGTTCCCTAGTCCTTTCATAGGATGGGGGGAGGGTTTACATCTAAGTATCAAAGGAAGGGAATGCATACTCAGTCATTGTGGTTTTATGATTGTTAGCCGCTCTGAGCCCGGTCTTGGCTGGGAAGGGCGAGGTACAAATAAAAGTTGTTTATTATTATTATTATTATTATTATTATTATTATTATTATTGTAGTACTTTCTCCAATTATTCTTGGGAGTTACTCCTTCGAGGGCCTAAGGAAGGAGCGCAGAACCTTTGGCTCTCCAAATATGGTTGGACTCCATTGCCCACCGTCTCTGAGCATTGGCCATCCTGTCTGGGGATGATGGGAGTTGGAGACCAACCATATTTGGAGGGACACCACTTTCCCACCCCTGGCTTAAGGAGAAGTTCCTTCCTGCAACCCTGATGCCTTCTCACATAGGGTACCGGTACACATAGCTGGCAGGGGACTCTCAGCTCTAGCTCCAGGAGCCCCTGGCTTCTTCCTACAACTTTGGGAAAGTCCTAGGATGCCCATAGATCCATGAGCCACACATTGGAATTCGGATCTGCAGAGGTTCCCATACTGGAGTTGAGAGATGAGACCCATCAGCTGCCTAGGAACAATGGAGGGAATTTCGGGCCAATTGCACCAGCCAAGGAAACACATTAACACCAATGGGCTAGAGAGAACCACGGGACATCCCTGCAGAAAGGCTTCTGGGTATTATTATTATTAATAATGATAACATTTATATACTGCTTTCGTCAGAAGACCCAATGGCAGTTTACAGCATACAATAAAAATGTCACTGTATAGCATGATATCGATGCAAAAAAGAAATCTAAGCAATTACAGTGGAACCTCGGTTGTCGGACGTAATCCATTCTGGAAGACCGTTCGACTTCCGAAACGTTTGACAACCAAGGCGTGATGGGTGGTCGGCAAATGCCATAGAGAAAATGGAGAAATGCGTCTCGGGAGACGTTTGACGGAAGCATTCACTTCCGGGTTTTTGGCGTCTGGGTTCTGAATCGTTTGGCTTCCGAGATGCTTGGAAACCGAGGTTCCGCTGTATATACATATAATTTTAATGCTAAGAATACAGATTATCATAGCAGCAACAGCATAAAAAATAAGGGCAGAGAAAATCAACCGCAGGGCATCTAAAATACAAAAACAGTGCACCAATATAATCTCTTCTCTTATTCTGGACCACCCACAGAAAATGACAGACCTTCCCAGCTCTCACCTGGGAGCTTTCCCCTCCTTCGCTCCCCTGCCTCTCTGTCAGGGTCTTTCTGTCTTCTGTCTGGGTGTGGCCCCCGGCCCCCAGTAGCAGCCCAGAAGGAGCAACACCAAAGGGCTGATTTCCTGTGCTGCCTCTCCTTTGTGGAGACCCCCCCCCTCCCACCAGCTTCTCCGCTTTGGGGATTTAGATGTTCCTAATCGCCTGCCTTTAAGGCCTTTCCCTGCCACTAAGAATCACCTTAAGTATCTCCTTACGACTTCCACCCAGCCACATCTTTCCATCAGCGAGGGAAGCGTTCAAATAGCTCTAATTGTCCTTCTGGACGTTTCCGGTCCCTGAACTGTACCGTTTCATCCGAGGCGATTGCAGGGAGATTATTCCTTGACAACTCCCTCTGCTCTCTCTCTCCCTCCCGCCTCGCCCGCGATCCAGGCACCCCCTGACACACGCACCCTGAGATGACAAGCTTGGAGGAAGGCAATCTGGATGTCACAGCCTCTGGCTTCGGTGTCACGGCTGGTGTCCTTGTGGTAGCTGCAGAGATATTCATTAAGAGACACTCATCAAGCCCGAGCTCATTTGCGGAATTGCCTTTGGATGGTGGAAGTCAAGGCGGTGGATGCTTCCGACATTTCCTGTTCTCTAAAAGGCGTTTGACGGACAAGTAGCTGGACTGGTTAACGCCATCTTCACTTTGTGGCTGGTGTCTGTGAGCCGGATTCACAAGCTACATTTATCTGGATATTATTAATTAAAAATAATGTTGATCCCGCTTCCCCCCCTCCAGTTGAGATGCCCAGGGAGGCTAAGGAAGAAACAACGGCACCTGCCGCAAAATGACAACAATCCAGTCGTTGGCATAACAAAACGATTAACAGAAACGGGCATTTGACATGACCGAGAGGACACAGTGACTGCCCTGCAAGCAAAGGCTGCAGCTTTTGAGGTCATTTAGCGAAGAGGCGACATAACCGAAGTCTACAAAATCATGCCAGGAATGGAGAAAGTGGATGGATAAAAGTTTCCCTCCCTCTCTCGTAACGCTAGGACTGGTGGATGTCCAGTGAAGCCGAAGCCTGGAAGATATAATAATAATTTTAATAATAATAATTTATTATTTATACTCCGCCCATCTGGCTGATTTTCCCCAGCCACTCTGGGCAGCTTCCAACAAAAGATTAAAAATACATTAAAACATCATCTATATATATAAAATCGTTTAAGTTGGATGTTTGTTAGCGATCGCCTTTCTCCGTAACCCCTTGATTGATTCTGTTCAAATTTGGACACAACGTTCCATGCCCATATGGGAGTGATCATATGTACTTACATTGCACAAATACCACACCTTTCGCAGGTAAAAATGTGATTTTGTGCAAAAAATATAGTGCCCTCCAGTGGACGTTGAACAGCACAGCACAACACACCTGTTTCAGACCCCTCCTCCTCCTTTCCCGACATCACTACCACCATCCAATTGATAGACAGACCACCCACAAACACTACTGCTGGCTCTGCCAGCAGGTATAGAGCCACGCTGGGAGGAATCACCATTTTCACGGTTTGCGACGCTACCTCAACCGGCTGTAGAGAGAGGCCGGATGACAACGCCGCTACTCACATTTCGGGCCAGATACCCCACCTTCCACAGATACAATGTGCTCCTATAAAAACAAACATACAGCCCACCACTACACATCAACAACATCGAAGAAGGCCATTGACAAAATCAGGACAAAGAACCTCATAGACTAAAATAGTAGTAATAAACAGTTGTAGAAACGAAGACAAAAACGGGAGGGGCAAATGGAGAACACATAGACTGAACTTCAACGAGATAAGGTGTAAGTAAACATACACTTTCTCTTTCATATTGTATCTTACTTTTGCATTTCACCAAATCAGCCACAGCAAGGCGTGGCCGGGTCAGCTAGTGTGAAGATAGGTATCTGAAGAAGTGTGCATGCACACGAAAGCTCATACCAAGAACAAACTTAGTTGGTCTCTAAGGTGCTACTGGAAGGATTTTTTTTAAAAAAAATTGTTTTGACTACGGCAGACCAACACGGCTACCTACCTGTAATTAAAACATCAGTCATTAAAAACTTCCCTAAACAGGGCTGCCTTCAGATGTCTTCTAAATGTCAGATAGTTGTTTATTTCCTTGACATCTGGTGGGAGGGCGTTCCACAAGGTGGGTGCCACCACTGAGAAGGCCCTCTGCCTGATTCCCCATAACTTCTCACAGTGAGGGAAGCGCCAGAAGGCCCTCGGAGCTGGACCTCAGTGTCTAGGCCGAATTGTGCTCGGAAACGTACTGGGAGATAAAAGGAAGGCAGATGAAAGGAAGCACATCCTGAGCGTCACATAGTTAAACTGTGGAACTCCCTCCCGCAGGAGGCAGCGATGGCCACCAACCTGGATGGTTTTAAATAATAATAATAATAATAATAATAATTTATTTGTACCCCGCCCATCTGGCCGGGTCTCCCCAGCCACTCTGGGGAGTGGTAACTTAAGTTGACAGAATATCAACTTCTAAAGAAGAATGGAAGAAAGAAGAACAACTAAAGAAGAATGGCAACTTAAGTTGACAGAATATGCCAGTCAAGTGCCTTCAAAATACTCTTTTTAACACCTGCTAATTACATTTCTCTTCAGACAAGCCTATCCAGATATCTAGATGAGAGTTTTCATCTGTTTTCAGTTTATTTTAACTCTTCCGAAAACTTTAAATTATTGTTACTAATTGTGTTGTTTTATCTTCTTCTTTTTTGTAAACCGCTTTGAGGTTTTGCTTTGTTTTTCACGCGGGCTTTATAAAATTATAATTATAAAATCAACCGATAACTGAAAATCATGACTGATTACTCACATTCAGCCAAATGTGGCGAACAATATTGTAACGCGTCAAGAAGACCTTAGAAAAGTGGCAGGATTGTGTGTGTCAAAATAAATGATCGTCATTGCATCACGGAATGCACAGCATGTTACGGAATTACAAAAGCAAAGGCACTTCCCTGCCCCAGAAAGCCCTCAATTTATTTATATATCTCTTTAAATTGGTTTTTATTAAAGATTTTCTTATGTTACAAAACAAATAAACAAGGATAAATACACACAGAGCCTGCCGTTTAGACGATCACACAGGTTTGTGTGTGTGTTGCTATAAGCTTTGCAGGATGCGCATTATTCTGCAAAATAATGTAACCTGAGTAAATGCAGGTCCCTGCCCTGAGGAGGCTACAATTGAAAGCTAGATGGTCCCAGGAGGAGACGGGGTAGCAAGAAAGGAACATGGGAAGAAGAAGAAGAAGGGGGTTTCTTCTAGAGCTGTGCAGGTACACGTACAAATACGCTGAAACTAAATTCATTTTTTTCCCCAGCCTTTGCAAAAGGAAAGGGGGAGAAGAGAAAAGGGGGGAAGGGGGGGAGCTGTTTTGATCACGGTCTGGTTGGAAAGCCCAGGTCACTGGGGGAATGGAAGAGAATCCTTTGTGCCATCAAGTCCCAGGTGCGTCATGTACTGGGCCGAATTTGAGCTTACAATTTGGGATTAAAGTAAATCCTAGTATTTTTCTGCATGCGTGCCTTGCTCCCCGTCTCCCGGAGACTGCTGGGTAACTGCCTATTATCCCGCGGTTCCACTCCAGCGCCCTCCCCAATAAAACTTTTCATATCCTTATAAACGAACTCGATTGCCGTGTTATAAACATTTACACTGTGCTAACAGATCATCTCCGCACATCGGAATTGGCTAAATTCCCTTTTCCAGATGAATATATTGAAGGAGATTAGAGATATGATAGCTTTTCAGATTGCTGAACCCAGAGAAATTAGTTTAGTGAGCATTTACAGAGGCTAAATTGGAACCATTAAATAGTGGATTAAATTGATGGTAGTTTCATTGTCTGTCCTTCGGTACTGCTGTAAAATCAATTAGCCGTCACTATTCCATTCTCCATATAGTGAGATTGTCAGCCTGCTAGGAGCTGCGGAACCTCTCCGGAGCGGCGGGTGGTGTGGAAAATACACCTATTAGGTGATGTGGCATGAAATAATATCACAGGGCAGAAGGCCCGGTGAGATTTATCCCAGCCTTATCTTGACTTTAACAGAGAGGGGACAGACAATAGTCTCGAGGTGACACTCATCTCCTAAGAACATCGACGGGGCAGGATGCGCTCTCGACTGACAATTATTATGACATCCCCGACTCCATCAACCTCAATTTTTATTTTTTTTCACAGTAAAAAAAAATCTGCCTGGGCCATCCACCGCCCTCCTCCCTCAAATTTGCTGTGTCTTACATAAAAAGCTCTCTCTCTCTCTCTCTCTCTCTCTCTCTCTCTCTCTCTCTGTGTGTGTGTGTGTGTGTGTGTATGTATGTATTTGTTTGGGAAGGATGTTAGTCTGCGTGATGCCCAGAGTCCTTAAAAATCTGCATGGGCCAGTCATTCTCCCCCTCCTCAAATTTGCAGTTTGCTACATAAAAAGCTGTGTGCAGGTATCTCTGTACAGTGGTACCTCGGTTTAAGAACAGCCCTGTTTACGAGCTATTCGGTTTACAAACTCCGCAAAACCGGAAGTGGTGTCCCAGTTTGCGAACTTTACCTCGGTCTAAGAACAGAATCCGGACGGTGGAAGGGCACCAGCGGCGGGAGGCCTCATTAGGGAAAGTGCGCCTCGGTTTAAGAATGGTTTCGGTTTAAGAACGGACCTCCGGAATGGATTGAGTTCGTAAACCGAGGTACCACTCTCTCTCTCTCTGTGTGTGCGCACATATTTACCGGTATCTATCTATCTATCTATCTATCTATCTATCTATCTATCTATCTATCTATCCGTCTATCTATCTATCTATCTATCTATCTATCTATCTATCTATCTAATCTGAAGAAGTGTGCATGCACACAAAAGCTCATACCAAGAACAAACTTAGTTGGTCTCTAAGGTGCTACTGGAAGGAATTTTTTTATTTTGTTTTATCTCTCTCTCTCTCTCTCTCTCTCTCTCTCTCTCTCTCTCTCTCTCTCTCTCTCTTTCTCTCTCTCTCTCTCTCTCTCTCTCTGTGTGTGTGTGTGTGTATAGTTATTAGTGTTTTTTGGGGGGGTGGGGGTTAGTCTGCATGACACCGCGAGTCTCTAAAAGCCTGCATGGGCCATCCATTCTCCCCCTCCTCAAATTTGCAGGGTCCTACATAAAAAGCAGAATATATATCCTGGTATATATGAGTTTGTGTGTTTGCGTGTATGTGCCAATTTGCATTCTGCCCAGAGTCCCTTCTGGTTCTTGGGTCGTTGTATCTGTAGGGATAAAAGATATGAGGGCAGACTTGCCCAACCGGTCCCTTTGTGTAGGGCACATAGCTGTCAACCCTCCCTTTTTTTGCGGGAAACTCCCTTATTCCAATGCCGTTTCCCGCTGCTCTCCCGGATTGTTGATATCCCTTAAATTTCCCGGATTTCAAAGGAAGCAGCTCCTCTCCCTCCCTGCCGGCCAGGGAGGCTCCTCAGCTGCGTTGCTCGGCTGCCAATAAGGAGTCTGAGACCGACTGGGGGCGGAGCTTGCATGCCTTGTGCAGCCAGACCCTCATGCCCAACCAGACAGCTAGCCTGCCTGCTGTCTATGCGTTCGCTCTTTCACTCACCCGTTCGCACGCAGCCTCTGAAGCGCAGGGTGGTGAGGCTACTTGGTGCCATTGCACCGCCCTCGCGGCATCCCTTATTTTCAAATCCGAAAGTTTGAAAAAATCCCTTATTTTCAAATCCGAAAGTTGACAGCTAGGGCATGGGTAGGCAACCTAAGGCCCGTGGGCCCAATGCGGCCCAATGACCTTCTAAATCAGGACTGCAGACAGTCCGGGGCTCAGCATGTTTTTACATTAGAATGTGTCCTTTTATTTAAAATGCATCTCTGGGTTATTTGTGGGGCATAGGAATCCGTTCATTTCCCCCCTCCAAAATATAGTCCGGCCCCCCACATGGTCTGAGGGACAGTGGACCGGCCCCCTGCTTTAAAAGTCTGCTGACCCCTGGTGTAGGGCAAGGTCTGTGGTTGGCATAGCATGCCCTCCAAGTGTCCCGGTTTTCCAGGGATGGTCACAGAATTACAAATCCACCCCGGTTTCTGATTTGAGAGAACAGTTAAAAGCGGTGTGTGTAAGTGCAAAAAAACCGGAGCCCTGTTTATATTGAAAATAAAATTATTGCGGGAATTTTGCGGGAGGTGCCGCCCTCCCAGGAGCTGTAGAATTGCAGCCTGAAGCACCTGAAATGGTTTGTATATTTTCAGTTGCCACCCGTTAATTTATTCATTAATTTGGAATATTTATAGCCTACCTGTGAGATCGCTTTACCCAAGATAGGTCCACTCCAACATCTGCAGAACAAGCACTGTTACAGGTGTCACAGAATACTGGTTCCACATTTGTAAGAAATCATTTTTCTTTAGGAATGTCTGTCCAGACACGTCGAACCTGTTTTAATCTGGTTTCGTTTAAGGCTTATTCTTGGCTTTATTTATTTCCTGAACGTTTTAAAGAGCTGTTTTTCACTTTCCCCCCCATTGATAATTTTAACATTTTATTCTTTTCGCGAACCACTTGGAGGCTTTATTCTGACAATCAAGAGGCATATAAATTGCATGAAATAATAATAATACGTAATGATGAATAATAGTATGTAATGCAAAAAAAAGCCACAGGGCAGTTTGCCACGGCATCAAATAGGAGAAATGAATGCATAAATTAATGTGGTCCCTAAAAATGACAACCACTCGTAATGTTTGATGTTTTATTTTGCTTTTATATCTGTTGGAAGCAGTCCAGAGTGACTGGGGCAACCCTGTTCAGATGGGCGGGCTACAAATAATAATAATAATAATAATAATAATAATAATAATAATAATAATAATAATAATAATTGCAAATCACAAACTAGTAGTTACAAATAAGAGCAGCAATTAATCCATTTGTCTAGTCGGATCCCTGCTCCGCCACCCTTGGAAGCCTCAGTATATTTGGTGACGCAGGAATTTGCCCTATACTGTGTCAGACCATTGCTCTACCTGACTCAGTTCTGCCCCCACTGACAGGCAGCAGTTCTCCAGGTTTTCAGACAGGATACAAATAATAATAATAATAATAATTTTATTATTTTTACCCCGCCCATCTGGCCGAGTCTCCCCAGCCACTCTGGGCGGCTTCCAGTCAAATATTAAAACAATACAGCATTAAATATTAAAAACTTCCCTAAACAGGGCTGCCTTCAGATGTCTTTTAAAAATAGGATAGCTGCTTATTTCCTTGACCTCTGCTGGAAGGACGTTCCACAGGGCGGGCGCCACTACTGAGAAGGCCCTCTGTCTGGTTCCCTGTAACCTCACTTCTCGCAATGAGGGAACCACCAGAAGGCCCTCGGCGCTGGACCTCAGTGTCCGGGCTGAACGATGGGGGTGGAGACGCTCCTTCAGGTATACAGGACTGAGGCCGTTTAGGGCTTTAAAGGTCAGCACCAACACTTTGAATTGTGCTCGGAAATGTACTGGGAGCCAATGTAGATCTCTCAGGACCGGTGTTATGTGGTCCCGGTGGCCACTCCCAGTCACCAGTCTGGCTGCCGCATTCTGGATTAATTGCAGTTTCCGGGTCACCTTCAAAGGTAGCCCCACGTAGAGCGCATTGCAGTAGTCCAAGCGGGAGATAACTAGAGCATGCACCACTCTTGCGAGACAGTCTGCGGGCAGGTAGGGTCTCAGCCTGCGTACCAGATGGAGCTGGTAGACAGCCGTCCTGGACACAGAATTAATCTGCGCCTCCATGGACAGCTGTGAGTCCAAAATGACTCCCAGGCTGCGCACCTGGTCCTTCAGGGGCACAGTAACCCCATTCAGGGCCAGGGAGTCCCCCACACCCGCCCGCACCCTGTCCCCCAAAAACAGTACTTCTGTCTTGTCAGGATTCAACCTCAATCTGTTAGCTGCCATCCATCCTCCAACCGCCTCCAGGCACTCACACAGGACCTTCATCGCCTTCACTGGTTCTGATTTAAAAGAGAGGTAGAGCTGGGTGTCATCTGCATACTGATGAACACCCAGTCCAAACCCCCTGATGATCTCTCCCAGCGGCTTCATATAGATATTAAAAAGCATGGGGGAGAGGACGGAACCCTGAGGCACCCCGCAAGTGAGAGCCCAGGGGTCCGAACACTCATCCCCCACCACCACTTTCTGGACACGGCCCAGGAGGAAGGAGCGGAACCACTGTATAACAGTGCCCCCAGCTCCCAATCCCTCTAGCCCTTCCCGGAGATGCCAGGGTTTGAACCTGGGGCCTTCTGCAGGCACAGCAGATGCCCACCCCTGAGCTACAGCTCATCCCTTAAAAACAAAGCAGGTTTCTAGTCCTCATTAAGGGATGATTTAAATAGGAACATCGGAAGACAGGTGCCTCATGCCTTCACAGTTCAGCTCTGCTCAGCACTTTCTTTCATCTGTCCTGAATCTTCAGGACAGCCCCATTGGATGCCCACAAGTTCTGGTGTCATGAGAGAGGGAGAGAAAACCTTTTCTCTATCCATTTTCTCCACGCCAGGCATCGCTTTATAAACTTGCCCGTAGGGCATCACGACGCACACGCTCCCGACACGGCCAGAGCCCACAGCTTTGGAGACTTTGCAATTACACCTGTAATATAATCCTGTATATATCCAGGTATATCCTCTATATAATCCTGTATACCTGAAGGAGCGTCTCCACCCCCATTGTTCAGCCCGGACACTGAGATCCAGCGCCGAGGGCCTTCTGGCGGTTCCCTCATTGCGAGAAGTGAGGTTACAGGGAACCAGACAGAGGGCCTTCTCGGTAGTGGCACCCTTCCTGTGGAACGCCCTTCCAGCAGATGTCAAGGAAATAAACAGCTATCCTATTTTTAAAAGACATCTGAAGGCAGCCCTGTTTAGGGAAGCTTTTAATGTTTAATAGATTATTGTATTTTAATATTCTGTAGGAAGCCGCCCAGAGTGGCTGGGGAAACTCAACCAGATGGGCGAGGTGCAAATAATAAATTATATTATTATTATTTTTATTATTATTATCATCATCACCATCCTCGAATTGGGATTCTCGGAAGGAGAAGCGATGTTGGTGCTTCATGAATTATGACAATGTTGCGCCCACTCCCCTTCTGCCCCCTTCCTCATTAACGGGGGGCGTTGCTCTTTCAATCAATAGAGAACGCCGGCAATCAGCTTGTGCCATCCATCTCACGCCTTCCTGGGTTCCCTCCATCTATCATCATTACCACCGTCGCGTTGATGAGCGGAGAGCCGTCCCTGCCATGGAAGGACACTCGGCTGGCACTCGCGTAATTATTGAATCTCGTGTATCAGTCCCCTCTCAAACCTTTTGTGACAGAGCTTCCTCACCACCGCCAGGCCTGGCAGGTTCACACTGTGCACCCCTAAGCGATTGGACCACCTGTGAGGGCAAGCATGCGCGTGCAAATGTACCTTGAACGTTAGGGTTGCCATATGTTCAGAAACAGGGATTGAACTGGCGAAAATGGTGTCACTGTTCTGAACGCCGCGTTTCGCTTCCTAAAACGTCAACAACTTTTGTGTCCTGAAATATGACATGGGTGGCTTCATGAAGGAAGCTTGACCCTTGATTCGTTTCTGTGATGGCCTGGGATTCAGACTCAGACGCTGAACCTGAGGGATCCCAGCCTGCACAGGATTCCCCGCCTCCAGAACCAGCAAAGCCGGGGCTAGGGCCTGAGTTGGAAGGGTCCTCACCTGTGCTAGATCCTCAGGTGCAGGCATCTGATGAGTCTGCTCTGGCCCCTGATGGGGTGGAGGACCCATTGCCTGCAGGTGCTCCACTCCCAGCCCTGAAGCTGAGGTTGCCTCTGGGTCCGGTAACCCTCCAGCCTCTCCTGAGCTGCAGAGGCTCAGGGCAGAGAAGCGAAGGGAACTAAGTTCCCGCAGGAGGAGTGCTCGCCTCCAAGCCAGGAGAGGCGAGTCACCAGAGGATCGGGGCCGCCCTATGCCTCGGGGCAGATAAAAGCCGGCCAGCCCCAGCCCCAAGTTGCAGGAGCAACATCGTTGGTGACCAGTTCCTGCCGGTGTTTCTGCTTGCTACCTGTCCTGCTTGAGTTCCTGACCTGCCCTGGTTCCCTGCTTGCCTACCTGTTCCTGACTTTACCTGCCTCCCTGCCCTGCACCTAGCTTCAATTATTATGGACTGCCTTTCATTGCACCTCTGACCATGGACCGGATTTCGACCTCGCCTTACGGGTAACCCACGGGACCAGCACAGTTTCACCTGAAAGTCATTCTCTTTAATGTGTGCAGGCCTCAGTTGGGTAAGGAACGTAGAATCACAGAATTGCTGCATAGGAAGAGACCCCGCGTGTCAGGGGCTGGGCTGAGGAGGAATGGTGGGGGCTGCCACCCCCTTCTCCTGAACCTTCCCGAGAACAGGAGGACAGTGTAGATTTAGAACAGTGGTTTGCAGAAGGGCATAGTTCAGAGGCTGCAGAGGGGAGGAGCTGGGAAATATTGGGAGAGGAACAGCAGGAAGAAGCAGCACCAGGGGAGAGACAGCTGACAGACTCTGTGTCCTTGGAAAGCATTCCTGACCCTCCCTCTCCCAGGACCAGGTGAGCATTGAGAGTGTCAGGAATGAGCCAGCTCCCAGCGAAGGTTTGCAGCCAATGGCAGAAAACAGCCAGGAACAGAGAGGCTTAGATGTTAGTCAGGCAGGGGGAGAGCCGGCAGCTGCAGACTTCGGCTCTTCCTGACCTTGACAGGCTGGCTGATAAGGCAGTAGCTGAGAGCAGGCTAGAACGCAGTCAAAGCTCTCTGGAAGCTCAAATAGGCGCAAATAGACACAGAGAGAGTCTCTTGGAAAAGGAAGAGGAGGGAGATGACACAATAAGTCCGCGGAGTCGGCGAATGGGAGGGCTGCTAGACAGGAAGCAAAACAAGAGACCGGCCTGCCGGCCCCTGTGGCAGTTTACTTCCTGGGGTAAAATCCTAAAAAAAATAAAAATCAACAACTTCAATCCAATAAAAAGCTCAACAACTTTGGTCGGCCCTTTGTTCAGCCCTCACACATGTTCACTTCATCAAATCTGGCCCTCTTTGAAAAAAGTTTGGACACCCTTGGAAAGGGATAGAAGGACTGTCCTATGAGGAAAGGTCACAGCATTTCAGACTTTTTAGTCTAGAGGACTGGTGAGTAAGAGGTGACATGACAGAGGTTTAGAAAATGGTGAGTGGATGGAGAAAAGTTTTCCTCCCTCCCTTGGAACACTAGAATTCGTGGCTATCCAATGAAGTTGAAGGTCGGAAGACTCAGGACACCTAAAAGTTAAACTAGGGAACTCATTTCCAAAGGAGGCAGTGATGTCCACCAACTTGGATGGCTTTAAAAGAGGATTAGGCAAATTCATGGAGAATAAGGCTACCAATGACTATTAGCTATGCTGTGCCTCCACAGTTGGAGTCAATAATGCTTCTGAATCCCAGTTGCTGGAAACCATGGGAGGCGGGAGTTGTTTTTGTGCTCAAAAATTCCTGCTTTCTGGTTTCCCACAGGCATCTGATTGGCTGCTGAGAGAGCAGGATGCTGAACTAATGTGCCATTGGCCTGATCCAGAAAGGCTTTCCCTATGTTCTTATGACCACCACACAAGCATTTTTTATACTTTGTGCAGTGGTACCTTGGTTCTCAAACGCCTTGGTACTCAAACAACTTGGAACCCAAACACTGCAAACCCGGAAGTGTGTGAACTTTTTCCGGAAGCTGAACGTGCTCCATTTTGAGTATTACGCTTCTGATTTGAGTGCCACACTTCCGTATTGAGTGTCACGCTGAGGTCTGTCTGTTTTTGCTATTTATTTTGCTTTTTTGTTTTTGCGGCTTTTCTGTTTTGTTTTTGTGACTGTGTAGAACCCAGTTCAGCTACTGATGGATGTATTGTGTGACTGCAGTACATTGTTTATTGCTTTCATTTTATGGGTCGATGGTCTCGTTGAATAGTAAAATTCATGTTCAATGGCTGTTTTAGGGGTTGTTTTTAAAAGTCTGGAATTAATCCGTTTTGCTTCAGGTTACAGACTCTGCTAACCCAGAAATATTACCTCAGGTTAAGAACTTTGCTTCAGGATGAGAACAGAAATCGGGCAGTGGCAGCGCAGCGGCAGCGGGAGGCCCCATTAGCTGAAGTGGTGCTTCAGGTTAAGAACGTTTTCAGGTTAAGAACGGACCTCCCGGAACGAATTAAGTACGTAACCAGAGGTACCACTATACTTTCTATGGGAAAGCACGCCTTGGTTTGGGAATGCTTTCGTTTTCCACACAGGGACATTGTTTTGATTTATCTTGCTTATTGGAATACATCAGAGGCTGTGAAAATATAGGAAAGGTAAAATGCAAGGACAAATAGTTGATTAGATAACTCCGGAGTTTGAAGCATGGGAAACCTCAAAATAAATGTAAATAATAATTTGGCAGAATTGGAACTTTTCTTTTCTTTCTTTCTTTTTATTGATAATTGGATAAATAATTTGAAATGTAATTTGGAATGTTTCAATGTGATTATGTTGTATTGGAAACCTTAATAAAAAAGATTTGACAAAAAAAAAAAAAAAAAAAGGAACGCTTTCGTTTTGGAACGGATTCCGGAACGGATTAAGTTTGAGAACCAAGGTACCACTGTATTCTTTTTGAAATGAAAGCTGGGGGGCAGGGGGGGGGGAATCCTCTGCCTTCAATCACTGTGGCATTTCCTAGAGAGTCAATCCAGGACTCCCTCTCCATCTTTAATAAATGTCACCTTCTCCAAAAGCCTGAATCTATTAGCCGAATTAATTATACAAGCATGCAAATGAGTGGTGCTGGCCCGGTTTTTCCTGAGTTTTGACATTTGGTTTTCCTCTAGTGCAGGATTTGGCACAGAATGCTCACACTTGTTCTTATCACCTCCCCCGTTAAGTAAATCTTCGGGTTCATTCAAAAGAAGCCCCATTCATGACTTCCTGCCATCCTGCTTCTTGTTTTCCTTTTCTGGAAATGTTGTGACTTCAAAAATACCTCCCTTTCCTCGGTTCAAAGCCTGGCTACTGAACTTTGATTGTCCGGAGAAATTATTCACTAGGTTGTAGGAGCCACACCAGGGGGGTGGAAAAATGAGCCGGGATCTCCATAGCAATGCCCCTTCTTTTTTTGCTGTTATTCGTGGAGACATCAAGACGCATGAACAATTAATCCTTGATTTCCAGACCCAGGCGACTCCGCCAATAAAACAGCTGTCAGCTGCCGGTCCTGTTGAGGTGCAGTTTAATATCCCAAGAGAGGATAATTATTCTTATCTGATTTGGCTCAGGAATGAACTGGTAAGAAGCCTCATCCCATTCGTTACCAAAAACAAAGTAAAATAAAATAAAATAAAATAAAAAGATTCCAGGTCTTCTGAGAGGGCTACACGGGGTCTTAATGGCTAACGTTCATGCCAGTCTTTACTTCATCTAACAGCTGATGTGTGACAAAATGTAACCAGTAGAAGCATAGAAAATATTATTTTTAAGGAAAGGCATGGAACACCTGCATGCAAATGGTCCAACCCCCCCCCCCATGACATCTCCAAGAAATACAGGGAAACCCTGGACAAAAGCTGCCAGCCAGTGTAGACACTACTCGGCTGAATGGAACAATGATCTGATTTAGTACAGTGGACGCTTGGGTTGCGAACGTGATCTGTGCGGGAGGCATGTTCGCAATCCGCAGCGTTCGCAACCCGCAGCACCGCTTCTGCGCAAGGGTGGGTCGTGATTCGGTGCTTCTGCGCATGCGCAAAGAGCAATTTAGTGTTTCTGCGCATGCGCGAGCGCCAAAACCCGGAAGTAACCCTTTCCGGTACTTCCGGGTTCGGCACGAGCGCAACCCGAAAAAACGTAACCCGCAGCATTCGCAACATGAGGTATGACTGTATAAGGAAACTCGCCATCTTTTTGGAAGGGACAATTGCTTAGCCATAGGGCACATGAATTGCACACATAAGGTCCCAGGTTCAAGTCCTGGTATCTCCAGGTAGGGATTAAAAAAACCAAAAACCCTCCCCTATACAGGGCTGCCTTCAGATGTCTTCTAAAGGTTTTCTTGGCTCTGAGGTCGCACAACTCCACACCTGCCAACTTTTCTCCAATGAAAATAGGAACGTCCTAAGGAAAAGCAGATCTGGGACAGCTTCTCTAAATCCAGGACTGTCCCTGGAAAAATAGGAACACTTAGAGAGTCTGGGTAAATGCACTTACCTGGGAGTAACTCTCATTGAATGTACATAGGTTAAGTGCACCATTAAGTTAATTAATCCATTAACTAAATCTAATTACTTTTGTATGTGGGTTAAAACAGTGCCTCTGAAGTGAGAAGCGCCTGAAATTTTAGGACACACAGGGTTTCATCTGTTCATACATGTAAGAAAACATAGACAAAGGCACTGAGACCCATAAACAGTCTAAGACGTAAGCAATATGATATGATATGATATGATATGATAATAAATATAATAATATAATATAATATAATATAATATAATATAATATAATATAATATAATATAATATAATAATGATGTCAAGGTCCCCCACTTTCATATCACCGTCTTCCTGCCCAGTTGAGAAAACAAGGTCCAGATGCCACATGCATTGGGCCAATGCATTATTATTATTAATTATTATTATTATTATTATTATTATTATTATTATTATTATTATTATTACAGCCCTGAAGTCCCAAGCCACCCAAAAGACAGCTGCCTTGGCTTGGATGTTGAAGTCCCCCAGAATCCGCAGTCAGGGAGTCCTCAACACCTCCTCCGAGACCAGCTCTGTCAGCTCAGGCACAGAGACTGCTGGGCAGAATCCCCAATCTGTTCCAATTGCGCAGGAAGACATGCTAGACGCAGTGCCGGATTTACATATAAGCTAAACAAGCTATAGCTTAGGGCCCCACTCTCTTGGGGGCCCCAAAAAAATTTAAAGAAAAAAAAACAGTTTTGTGTTGTGTCGGCTCCTATGATGTAAGTAATGGGCCCCGCCTGTTCCCTCAAATATCACTGGTTTGCTCCTTTCTATATATAGGGTGCCTACATTCTGCATGGACTGGTTGCATGGCAACACGTGCAAATGGCTTTAGATACCTATTAGGTCCATAAATGACCATATAGCATCTATTCAACACAAAAAACAGCGACCATTTGTTGTTGACAAAGGACAGCTGGACATAGAAAGGGCCCCATTACCTTCAGTAGCTTAGCGCCTCATCAAACCTAAATCCAGCCCTGGCTAGATCCCACCACAACTGGACAGGGAACCTGGAGAGAGAGATGGAATCTCCATAGATTACAGCAGCTCCCTCTCCTGAACCCTCAAGCCTGCCCTGATCCTGCTGCACCGAGTACCCAGGTGGGCACAGCTGGGTGAGACCCTCCTCACCCACCCAGATCTCAGTGATACAGACCAGATAGGCCTCCTAATTATGGATGAGAGAGCTCTTACTCCAAGCTGACCTGGCATTCAGCAACAGCAGCCACCGACCCAAGGGCTAGCTGAGGGCTGCCTGAGTTGTAGTCCTACAACATTTAGCGGACTGGTCAATGCTTGGTGAGATGGATCAATGGCTTGATGAGCCAAGGCCATCGATTGCCCTTGGACCTCAGCAGGAGGAAACTTAATCCAGATTCTTTCTTTCTTTTTAATTTATTTATTTGGTTTTTCAGATTAAAACTTTACAGTCACATATCCAACAAACAACACAAAAACCAGATTCCAAGGAATCTATTGGACTTCCCCCCTCCCCTTTGTGGGTCCTATTGTTCACCATTTCCTCCTGCGTCTTTTATAATAATCCAAATCTTCTACTTCTCAATTGTGTCCAAAATTCACCATTAAACTACAAGTGATATTCCAATCCTGCTAACGATTTTAACTGTTTACAATGCTCTTCAAGGCAAGTTATAAATTCCCCCCATTCCTTATTAAAATGTCGGTCTTCCTGATTTCTGATTCTTCCGGTCATTTGAGCCATTTCGGCATAATCCATCAACTGGATCTGCCATTCTTCTCTGATCGGGACATTGTCTTGTTTCCATCTCTGGGCCAGAGAACTTAATCCAGATTCAAGCCAGTCTAATCCAGATTCAAGCCAGTCTAACCTTTCTAGCACTGATACGGTCACGACGTGACTTTCCGGAGGAGGCGGACTCGGACAACGCTTGACCCAAACCGAAAGAGGGACACCGGTAAGAGGTCTGGATTCGACGCCAAAATTCTAGAACCAATCCAGAGTTTGTAACATCTTAGCTCTATTATCTGACCTAATGAAATAGATAGAAGGTGCTTCTTTATCCGACGAAAACCTCTTTCCACCCCCCTACGCGCACCTGCCTGGCCTCATTGATGATGATCATAGCTATGATGATGTTTCGAGGAGCTGCTGATTTGGCTGGGGGATACAGAACTGACTTCTTGTTTAAAGTTATGAATGACCTTTATCATTATCTTTCTTACCTCCCCATCTCGAGAGGCTCCTAGGAGTAATGACCATGGAACTCAATTTAACATCCTCCGAACTCTTGTTTACTGAAGCCTTCAATTGAGATGGCGTGCCGGATTAGCGGATCCGCCCTGCGTCTGAAGTGCAGCTTAACGGGATCTGCGGGCGATGCGAGGACAGCCTTTGAGAGACCTTGGGAGGCCGGAGGGAACTCTTGAATTTGAGAAGCTGTTGAAAACCCTGGGCGGGGAGGGTCACGCCGGAAGATTGATGGCGGGGCTTGGGTATCGCAGCTCGCTAAGTACTGGGTAGGACATTAAGGGGCTTCTGGGGTCATCTTATTCTGTTCTGGTAATCAGTTCATCTGAGAGTTGACCCATCCTCCAAACTCAGCTGGGGAAGCCAGTGGTATTTCAAGTATTACGGCTGCCCTAATAACTTTGTAGTACAGTGTGGGCATATTATTTCCTCTGACTCTGCAGACATTTTTGCCAAATCCCCCAGAAATGTCAAAGCAATAAGGGTCGGGCAATGGCGAGAACTGAGGCACAATGCAATGAGATTGCAGGAAATGGATCAGGCCACACATGCCTTTCTAAGTACAGCATTTTTTAAAATTTCCAGTAGCAGCCAGTCTAATGCCTCTGGGAATCCTGCAAGTTGCTTGGTAAAGGTAAAGGTAAAGGGACCCCTGACCATTACGTCCAGTCGTGTCCAACTGTGGGGTTGCGGCGCTCATCTCGCTTTATTGGCCGAGGGAGCTGGCGTACAGCTTCCAGGTCATGTGGCCAGCATGACTAAGCCACTTCTGGCGAACCAGATCAGCGCACGGAAACGCCGTTTACCTTCCCGCCAGAGCAGTTCCTATTTATCTACTTGCACTTTGACGTGCTTTCGAACTGCTAGGTGGGCAGGAGCAGGGACCGAACAACGGGAGCTCACCCCGTCGCGGGGATTCGAACCGCCGACCTTCTGATCAGCAAGCCCTAGGCTCAGTGGTTTAACCCACAGCGCCACCTGGGTCCCTTTGGGAGCCTGATACTTTCCCCCTATTCTCAGCATAGTGAAGATAGACTGCTCTTGTACATGAAGATTCAATTAGTGATCATGCCTAGTAGTAGTAGTAGTAGTAGTAATAATAATAATAATAATAATAATAATAATAATAATAATAATTTATTATTATTCTTTATACCCCGCCCTCCCTGGCCAGAACCGGGCTCAGGGTGGCTAACACCAATAAAATTACAATAAAACGTAAAAGAAAAAGAAAAAAAACAGTTAATTAAAATACGGGTTAAAATACAATTTAAAATGCAGCCTCATTTTAGTAGCAGCCCATAAATAAAAAACCATAAGGGGAAGGAAACATAAGGGTCAGACTGAGTCCAAACCAAAGGCCAGGCGGAACAGCTCCGTCTTGCAGACCCGGCGGAAAGATGTCAAATCCTGCAGGGCCCTGGTCTCTTGTGACAGAACGTTCCACCAAGTTGGGGCCAGTACCGAAAAGGCCCTGGCCCTAGTTGAGACCAATCTAACCACCTTGCGGCTCGGGATCTCCAAAGTGTTGTTATTTGTGGACCTTAAGGTCCTCTGCGGGGCATACCAGGAGAGGCGGTCCCGTAGGTACGAGCGTCCTAGACCGCATAGGACCGTCAGACAGCCTTTAAACTGTAATTTTTGCCTCCTGTTCTTTAGTGCATGCCATGACATCATGGCTGGGCTTCCTGCAATAGTCTCAGAGAACCCTTGAATTTGGGAAGAATTCCACTGCAGCCAGGCAAGAATCAGGGATTTGCTGCCAATTTGCTATCGGGCCAAATTCAAGATTTTACTATCAGTTTTACTATCACTTTAGTTTGGCAACGCCTGCACTGTGGAACTCCCTGCCTTTTGATATCACTGTTATTTCTGTTTAGACAATCCTACCCAGGTGTTTAGAAAGCTGGTGTGAGTTTTACTCTGTTTCTAATGTATCATCTTAAATTATCATTGTTACTTTTTTCTCGTGGATAATTTTATTGTTATGCCTTTTTCGTAAAGGGCTTTGAGGATTTTCTTTTGTACAGTCAAGCAGTGTACAATTTTTTTTATGAAATCGATCCATCAATAAAAATAACTATATCAAACCCCTAATGTCTGGGGAACCAGCTTAGTTGAAGGACCGCCTTTCCCCATCTATAGTCTCTCGACTGCTTCGATCTGCAGAAACGGCCCTGTTACGAGTGTCACATAATACCCATTGCCCAGTTGTAAGAATTCCATCTTTTAGTACGGAGGCAGCTATACTTTGGAACTCCCTGCCTATTGATGCCGGGCAGGTGCCTTTGCTGGGCTCTTTCTGGCACCTGCTTAAAAGATTTTGTTTTGTTTTGTTTGAACACAGGCCATATAAAGTTCGCTTGACATCTGCTAGGAGTCGATCTTGCGGCATGCAGAAAATGCTTAGAAGAGTTTGGATTTGATATCACTACCCGAAGGAGTCTCAAAGCGGCTAACACCCAGCAGCTGCATGTGGAGGAGCGGGGACGCGAACCCGGTTCACCAGATTACAAGTCTACCACTCTTAACCACTACACCACACTGGCTTATGCTTTGGGACTCCCTGCCTATTGATATTGAGCAAGCCCCCTCACTATTTTTCTCTTCCATTTTTATTTCAGCAAGCTGATCTGGATACGCCATTTACTTACGGCTTTTAAAGTTTATCAGTGTATCACCAATAATTGCTCCCTTGTTCTACGTACGGTGCGTAGAGGTGCCTGTTTATGTGTGTGTGTTTAATGAAACGGATTATAACCCCCCCCCCCAATATAAATAAATAAGGCTGCGATCCCCGGGTTGAGCCGATGAGAGATGGTGCCGTTTGGAAAGGTCACCGTAAGCCCAGAAGGTGAGAAGTGCTGTAACAACAGGTTCTCATGAACCGGTCTGACCTGAGCCAATCTCAATTGTGACGGTCCGTTTTGGCGAGGGCAGGGGCTGTAGCATCCGGGAGCCCGGCCGCTCCGACTGACAGCCACGATTATTTAGAGCCTTCTTGGACAAGGAGCACAGGTGTTACCCAGATGCTTGGGAGCCTGACATTTCTCTGGCGCAGAGTAATAGGGCCTTATGCCACCCCTCTCTATGGGAACCACCATTGACTCCTCTACGAGGAGCGAGGGGCCTATGAAAAGACAGTGTAAACACATCACAGAGCCTCGTGCATCTGTTACTAGGAGTAGTAAAAGGAAACGCACAGGGACCCGGACGGGAACGGGGCGGAGAGAGAGAACAAAAAAGAAAATGCCAGAGAAGAACCCTTGGCAAAAATGTTTGCTTATTCCTTGTTCAGGGTCAGGGAGAAGCGCGAATTTGGTTTCAAGGAGAAGGGCAGGGGGCAGCCTGTTTTATTGCTGCTCTCGCGTTACAGAGAGAAGTTAGAAGCATGGAATTGTAGAGTTGGAAGGGACCACGTGGGCCATCTAGCCTGACCCCATGTGATGCAGGAATCTTTCTTGGTACACATCGTTGTAGATATACATCCTGGCACAGGGAAGAAGGAGAAGGAGAAGGAGTTTGGATTTGATATCCCGCTTTATCACTACCTGAAGGAGTCTCAAGGGACGCAGGTGGCGCTGTGGGTTAAACCACAGAGCCTAGGGCTTGCCGATCAGAAGGTCGGCGGTTCGAATCCCCGCGACGGGGTGAGCTCCGAGAAGGCCCTCTGCCTGGTACCCTGTAACTTGGCTTCTCATAGTGAGGGAACCGCCAGAAGGCCCTCGGAGCTGGACCTCAGTGTCCGGGCTGAACGATGGGGGTGGAGACACTCCTTCAGGTATACTGGACCAAAGCCAATAGCTATGAGCAGTGCTGGATTTACGTATAAGCTAAACAAGCTATAGGGACGCGGTTGGCGGTGTGGGTTAAACCACAGAGCCTAGGGCTTGCCGATCAGAAGGTCGGCGGTTCCAATCCCCGCGACGGGGTGAGCTCCCGTTGCTCGGTCCCAGCTCCTGCCAACCTAGCAGTTTGAAAGCACGTCAAAGTGCAAGTAGATAAATAGATACCGCTCCAGGCGGGAAGGTAAACGGCGTTTCCGTGCGCTGCTCTGGTTCGCCAGAAGCGGCTTAGTCATGCTGGCCACATGACCTGGAAGCTGTACGTCGGCTCCCTCGGCCAATAATGCGAGATGAGCGCTGCAGCCCCAGAGTCGGTCATAACTGGACCTAATGGTTAGGGGGTCCCCTTTAAAAGTAAAGGTAAAGGGACCCCTGACCATTTGGTCCAGTCATGTCCAACTCTGGGGTTGCGGTGCTCATCTATCCAGGCCGTCTTAAGGGAGAGGCGTCGCGTCACTATGTCTTATTTTTGGGGTATGGCTTATATTTCACAAATGCGTAGAAATCCTTTAAAAAATCATTGTAAAAACATGAAATACACTGTTTTTACACATTGTAAAAACATGAATACACTGACAGGATTGAAGACAATACTTGCAATGTAATAATAGAGTTGGAATAAGGTAATAAATTATGTAAATAATATTAACGAATATTTAGGAAAGCAAAAGAATGAGGTGCAGGTTTAAAACCAAAGAAGGAAAGGAAGGAAATCACAAATACTCGGCAGAGTATTGGTATATGTGTATGCTTTATTTGTTTGTCAAAATGTGTTTCTTTGTGATATGTTGAAAACAAATAGAAATATACTGCAAAAAACCCCAAATGTGTAGAAATCCTGCTACGGCTTATTTTATGGCTACGTCTTATTTTAGGAGAAACACGGTATTAGAAGCAGTAGCTGTAGCCATTGGATCTTGCAATATGCTGGGACAGAAATCCAAATACAGTGGTACCTTGGTTCTCAAACGCCAAAAACCCGGAAGTAAGTATTCTGGTTTTTGAAAGTTTTTCGGAAGCTGAACATCCGATGCGGCTGTCAGCTATTGTTTCCGGGGCGCCTGCACCAATCAGAAGCTGCGCCTTGGTTTTCAAACATTTCGGAAGTCAAAGGGACTTCCAGAACGGATTAAGTTTGGCGCTTTTGTTTTTGCTATTTATTTTGCGTTTTTTGTCTTTGAGGCTTTTTCTGTTAATTTGTTTTTTGTGACTGTGTGGAACCCAGTTCACACAATTGATTGATTGATTGTATGACTATGGAAATGGATAAAAGCCCCCCATCCAAACAATGACTATCATCATTGTCATTGTTGGTAAGGGAGGTACCATTGAAGGTAAGGGAGAAAAATTATTTTAATTTTTAACATCTACAATACTGTCTTATTTATTTTATAGTACAGTACGTCGATTATTGCTTTCATTTTATGGATCAATGTGTCTCGTTAGATCGTAAAATTCATGTTAAGTTGCTGTTTTAGGGGTTGTTTTTAAAAGTCTGGAACGGATTAATCCATTTTGAATTACTTTCTATGGGAAAGCGTGCCTTGGTTTTGGAACGCTTTGGTTTTGGAACGGACTTCCGGAACGGATTAAGTTTGAGAACCAAGATACCACTGTAAAGAAATGCCAAATGTATAAAAGCAACAGCATTTTCTCTCTCTTTCTCTCTCTCTCTCTCTGACAGAAATAAACAGAACAAGGAAGGAAACTGCCACAGAAGCAGACTGGCGATCCGTCACCGATATTGAGGGATCTGTCACGAGTATAACGGGGGGTTGAACAAAGAGACTTCAGAATCAGTCAAACATTTTCAACATCCCTTTTCTAATTGGCAATTTTGTAATATTAATTCACAACAGATCTGATTGCTGGATTCCCACTGGCTCCCCTCAGGAGGTTTTGCGTGAAATCTATTTGAAATGGTGTGTCAGGGTTTCCAACACTCCCCCCTCCTCCCTTCCCTCCTTCTTCCTGAAGTCACCATCTGGCTGATAGACTTGAGTCTGTTCTAATACAGTGACCCAGCGAATCACTGTTAAACAATTCCCCTGGGCTCACGGTCCTCTCTCAGGCAATCCATCGAGGGAAATGCTGTGTGGAGAGAGACATGAGGAGATGCGCAGAGCGATAGGGGCGTATTTTGAATGAATGAAGCTGACGGATTGCAAAATAATTTGATTTATGGGGAAAGGGAAATCTGTGGGGGCGATCTCGTCCGGCTCCCTCGCACTTTGGTTGGCCCGGTTTGGTTTCCAAGGATGTGGGTGATCCCCTGGCTTTTAATTAATGTCAGGGCCGCTCTCTCTGGAACCCTAGTCCAAAGCAATAGAAGAAAAAAAGTCACAATGCAAACAAATGCAGGTTGCGGCAGAATGCCAATTCTGTGGAGGGGACAGGAAGACCAGACAGAAGGTTGCGAAAAGTTTGGCCTATCGCTCAACATCCAAAAAACCAAAGTGCAGCACCAATAGGCACAAAACAGGTAAAGGACCCCTGACCATTAGGTCCAGTCGTGTCCGACTCTGGGGTTGCAGCGCTCATCTCGCTTTATTGGCCGAGAGCCGACGTACAGCTTCCGGGTCATGTGGCCAGCATGACAAAGCCGCTTCTGGCGAACCAGAGCAGCGCACGGAAACGCCGTTTACCTTCCCGTCAGAGCGGTTCCTATTTATCTACTTGCACTTTGACGTGCTTTCGAACTGCTAGGTTGGCAGGAGCAGGGACCGAGCAACGGGAGCTCACCCCGTCGCGGGGATTCGAACCGCCGACCTTCTGATCAGCAAGCCCTAGGCTCTGTGGTTTAACCCACAGCGCCACCTGGGTCTCTGGCACAAAACAACCCCTCTGCATATTTGAATTTAGTAATGTTTCAGAAGACCAAGAGAGGCTCAGATTAGAAATAGATGTTTAGTGGATAGGATAATTTTAAGTATTTAGAAATTAAGATTTAGAGAGTATGTGGAATAAGTTTATAAATAAAGGTTAGGAGAATGTCAAGATAAAAATTGAGAATAATAAGGAGTAAATAGGTAAATAGAAGTAAGAAATTGGACAACTGTTAAAGAAGAAAGGCAGAGAACTTTAGATAGGGAGGCTCAGAGGAAGTCAATTTGAGGTGAATTTAACTGGATAGAATTTAGTTTCAGATATATTTCTTCATTTTGTCTTGTTAGGTATGTGTTTTATGTGTTTTAAGTGTTTATGATTAGTATATGTGCTGCCGAAGCGAGCACTTAAGTGTTTATGATTATAGAATTTGTGAGTGATATAAAAACCTTGAAAAACCAATTATTATTTTTTTGGAAAAAACAAAAAACAAAACAACCCCTCTGCAGTGCCACAAATCCAACCCAATGGTGTAACGTTGGAAAGTAAGTATGGACGTGTACTTTTCACCATCACTAAGAACACAGGAAAAGTGTAAAAACAATAAAATAAGAATAAATATGATTGAATTATGGTGCTGGAGGAGACTCTTGAGAGTCCCATGGACTGCAAGAAGATCAAACCTATCCATTCTTAAAGAAATCAGCCCTGAGTGCTCACTGGAAGGACAGATCCTGAAGTTGAGGCTCCAGTACTTTGGCCACCTCATGAGAAGAGAAGACTCCCTAGAAAAGACCCTGATGTTGGGAAAGGTTGAGGGCACAAGGAGAAGGGGACGACAGAGGACGAGATGGTTGGACAGTGTTCTCGAAGCTACCAACATGAGTTTGGCCAAACTGCGAGAGGCAGTGAAGGATAGGCGTGCCTGGCGTGCTCTGGTCCATGGGGTCACGAAGAGTCGGACACGACTGAATGACTGAACAACAACAACAACAATGATTGAAATGGTCACAAATTCAAATAGGCAAAATCTGAAATGGAAGACATGGAAGTGTGTGTACAACAGTATACATCTCAGGCCCAGGTTACTCGAAATATTGCATCTCCCTATACAAATTTTCCCCGATAATAATAATAATAATAATAATAATAATAATAATAATTTATTACTTATACGCTGCCCATTTGGTTGGGTTTCCCCAGCCACTCTGGGCAGCTTCCAACAGGAGATTAAAAATACATGAAAACATCAGTCATTAAAAAACTTCCCTAAAGATCCTAGCTAAGATCCTTGGGTGAGCACTTTCCCTAGGCCCCATCAACATCAGAAGAATGGGTGGTGGTGGCACAAATGAAAAAGAGAGCCTTTTCTGTGGTTGCCCCCAGACTATGGGATTCCCCCCCCCCAGGAGAGGTTAGAGTGGCTCCCTTGTTGTTATCGTGCCACCAGCAGGTTAAGACCTTCTTGTTTAGGCAGCCTTTGGAAACTCTTCTTCTTCTTCTTCTCCTTCTTCTCCTTCTCCTTCTCCTTCTCCTTCTCCTCCTCCTTCTTCTTCTGCGATCCCTCGTAGCTGAGTAAGATTATCTTTCATAAACACGGTTTTAACAATAAGTCCGTAATAAGTGACTGTGGAGACCAATTCTGGATCCACATGTCCTTCCACAGAGGGGACATAGGTTTCCGGGCGGGAGTTGATCACGGTGTGGATTTGCCAAGCATGCTTTCCTCTTAGCATGTTTCTCCCTTGCGTCCTGAGTTCGAGTGTCTTCAAAGCCCATGACACCTTTGGTAAAGGCTGTTCTCCAACTGGAGCACTTGCAGGCCAGGGTTTCCCAATTGTTGGTGCTAGCAGAGGACCTGCAGACTTATTTCAAGACAAACTGGGTTTTAATTGCTGGTTTTAAATAATAATAATAATAATAATAATAATAATAATAATAATAATTTATTTAGACCCCGCCCATCTGGCTGGGCTTCCCCAGCCACTCTGGGCGGCTTCCAACAAAATATTAAAATACAATAATCAATCAAACATTAAAAGCTTCCCTAAACAGGGCTGCTTTCTGTTGCCTTTTTCATTATTGTTTTTCACTGGTTCGATTTTATTACTTTGCAGTTTATAATGATCATAGAATCCTAGAGTTGGAAGATACCACAAGGGCCATCCAGTCCAACCCCCTGCCAAGCAGGAAACACCATCAAAGCATTCCTGACAGGTGGCTGTCAAGCCTCTGCTTAAAGACCTCCAAAGAAGGAGACTCCACCACACTCCTTGGCAGCAAATTCCACTGGCGAACAGCTCTTACTGTCAGGAAGTTCTTTCTAATGTTTAGGTGGAATCTTCTTTCTTGTAGTTTGAATCCATTGCTCCGTGTCCGCTTCTCTGGAGCAGCAGAAAACAACCTTTCTCCCTCCTCTATATGACATCCTTTTATATATTTGAACATGGCTATCATATCACCCCTTAACCTTCTCTTCTCCAGGCTAAACATACCCAGCTCCCTAAGCCGTTCCTCATAAGGCATCGTTTCCAGGCCTTTGACCATTTTGGTTGCCCTCCTCTGGACACGTTCCAGCTTGTCAGTATCCTTCTTGAACTGTGCTGCCCAGAACTGGACACAGTATTCCAGGTGCGGTCTGACCAGAGCGGAATACAGTGGTACTATTACTTCCCTTGATCTAGATGCTATACTCCTATGGATGCAGCCCAGAATTGCATTGGCTTTTTTAGCTGCTGCATCACACTGTTGACTCATGTCAAGTTTGTGGTCTACCAAGACTCCTAGATCCTTTTCACATGTACTGCTCTCAAGTCAGGTGTCACCCATCCTGTATTTGTGCCTTTCATTTTTTTTGCCCAAGTGTAGTACTTTACATCTCTCCCTGTTATGATGTTTTTGAAATGTTGTAAGCCACCTTGAATCCCAGCTTGGGAGAAAGGTGAGATATAAATACATAAATAAGAATAACTCTCTCTCTCTCTCTCTCTCTCTCTCTCTCTCTCACTCACACACACACACACACACACACACACACACACACACACACACAGATCTGATTCTGATCCTTTTACCACCTTAAGCAGTTCCCTCTAAGCTGCTGTTTCCTCAAGCCTGAATTGTGCCTTCCAATATTTTGCAAATATTATTTTTGCGCCCCTAAATCATCGCAACTTGCCTATTGAGCAGCCCCCTGCCACTAAAAGCGAATAGCCGAAGGAACAGATGGAGCCTTTGGGCCATCCTCTCCTGAGTTCTTCTGCTCCGAGCGCAAGCCTGATCAGCTGTTTCCCCATCCTTGATGCTGGGAAGAAGGGAAGGAGGCTTCGCTCGGCTTCTGCGAAAGGTGGACGCCAGCCAGCCACCGGCTTCTGTTTGTAAATACAGCTGAAGATCTCCTCCGATGGACTCACGCTGCTGAAAGCCCACCTCAATGGTGGGAAAGTGAAAAGGTAAACAAAGGCTGCTCGTTCCCACCAGCCACCGGACTCCACCAGACTTTTAAATCTTCTACCTCTAGAACAAATTGATTTCTTGCCAGTCGGCAGCCTTTTTACTGATGTTGTGGCTGTTCTGGTTGAAGACAACCAGGTGCAGAGAGCTGGGATAATCTTCTCCCACCCCCACCCCCTCCTCTTTTCCCTGTGTCCTGTTCATCACCCCCTTGCTCAGCCCACAGACCCACAGATCTGAAAGGGGGAACTAAGCCTATCCCAGAGGGAGCGACTCACCGGTGTGGGGGGGGTAAGGGGGAGAAGGGAAACCCAATATGGGAAAAGAATGGGCCTTGCCAGGATCTGCAGGCTTATACAGGATTGCGGCACATTCAACAGCAGGGTCACACCACTCATTTTGGATTCAAAACGAACACGGGCCAGACCAGTTCAAGCCTTGAATGCGAAACACCAAACTGGCCTGAAAAGGGGGCTCAGAAATTGAAGCTCAGATATGCTTAAAAAATGGCTGTTCCACCTCTCAGTATCTCTGCTGTTATGTCTTTATACATACAATTATACATAATTATACATACAATTATAATACATATAATTAAATTAAATATTTTTTCCTCTGTATATAAATTTTTAATTACATTTTTCAAATATTGCTGTTGCATTTGGCATGGTTTAGCGGGAAGACACCCCAGTGAAAATTTCTGTTACTATATAATAACAATTATTATTATTATTATTATTATTATTATTTATACCCCGCCCATCTGGCTGGGTTTCCCCAGCCACTCCGGGTGGCTTTCAACTGAATATTAAAAACAATGCAGCATCAAACATTAAAAACTTCCCTAAACAGGGCCGCCTTCAGTTGTCTTTTAAAAGTAAAATAGTTGCTTATTGCCTTGACATCTGCTGGGAGGGCGTTCCACAGGGCAGGCGCCACTACCGAGAAGGCCCTCTGCCTGGTTCCCTGTAACTTGGCTTCTCGCAGCGAGGCAACCGCCAGAAGGCCCTCGGCGCTGGATCTCAGTGTCCGGGCTGAAGGATGGGGGTGGAGATGCTCCTTCAGGTATACAGGACCGAGGCTGTTTAGGGCTTTAAAGGTCAGCACGAACATTTTGAATATATCTTATATGGCTGTTTCTTTGTACAGTCATACCTTGGAAGTCAAACGGAATCCGTTCCAGAAGTCCGTTCGACTTCCAAAACATTCAGAAACCAAAACGTGGGTTCTGATTGGCTGCAGGACCTTTACGTACCCACCAATCACCCAAAAACACACCGCTGACAATCTCCTGCCCGCGGCAGCCAACAATCGCCCGTCCCACCTCCCAACTATCCATATATAAGACAACTCCCAATTTTCAGCATAATTTTAAAATAAAATAACCTCATCTTATACACAGAAAAATACGGTAAATATGGGGTTAGTATTTCAAAAGACTGCAGTGGGTGCATGATGGCATAGTGCCGTTGTGTTTGTGCATAGATATTTTACATTCCTTTGCACCAGTAACATGATTGACCAGGCAGATTTAACTTCTAGAGACCCTGGAGAGGGAGCCGAACACTGACCGGGCAACTTTAGCAACTCATACCAACAGCATTTTAATAAGTCAATTCCAAAACACAAAAACAGGAACAAGGTCAAGTTGGTGGTTCCATTAAAATCAGTGTAGCCAATTATCCATGATTTAACTCCCATTGATTTTGTCAGAACTGAGTTTAACTGGCTTACTCGGGATCCAGTGATTTCTGAAGGACTGGAAGACAGGGGCTGTCCTTTGGATAGTGTAACCATTGGAAGGTAGGTCTTTGCACAATCCATATGTCCCCTCCAAGGAGTTTCCCGATTTATCAACAGAGAGAATACATTACAAAGATGTTATTGGTTTTATAAATAGCCAGGAATCTGGAAGATCAGTTCCAAGTATATATACAATGGTTTTGTCTTTTTAAGGAAAAATTGGATCAATTGAAGAAAGGTTAGATGAAAAGAAAAATGAAAGATGGATCTAATTAATGGAGTCATTGTAGGTTGGAAGCAACAAATGCTATAGAGAGAAAAAGTAGTATTATAATTCAAAATTGACTACAGTGGTCCCTCGACTTACGAATGTAATGCGTTCCGAAGGGACTGTCATAGGTCGAAAAAATCGTAAGTCGAGTCCCCATAGGAATGCATTGGGAGAAAAAAATTCGTACGTCGAAAAAAACCGCATCTAAACTTCGTAAGTCGAGGAAACCGCATCTAAAACGGCCGCGATTTCCATTTGGAGGTCAAAAAAATTCGTAAGCGCGCGGCCACTTTCTTCACCCGTAACTCGAAAAATACGGAAGTCGGGTCATTCGTAAGTCGAGGGACCACTGTATTATGTTAAATAGAAGATTCTTAGTCCTTCTTGTAAAAACTATTGTGCTTGAAGAAATGCAATCTGAATCCTGAAATACAGCTCACGAGGGGAGGGGAGTCATTTATATTTACTCTTCAATCAATATTACTTTTGTAATGCAGTCACGGTATGGAAAACAAATAAATATATTTATGATTAAGGAGAAGGGGGGAGGAAAGCTGTGACTGCTCAACACTTTCAAGACTCTCAAAACAATCTCAGTTTTCTTCCCGCAAATCAGTGGAACAGGGATCCGGGATCCTGCAGAGCCAGCTAGAGCTCTTCCTTTGATTGCAGACATCTATCTCTTCCTTGACAACTTTGCCTGTTAGTAGAGGGAGTCGGCTGTTTAATTCACCTGACTCGTTAAGGGCTCCCTGGTTTCCCCCCTTCTATTCTTGTTTGCTTTTTCTGAAGTTCTGGGAAGTCAACGATCTCGCATTTGCAGGCTAAGTGCGGAGTTCCCGTCGGGTGACTAAAATTCACAAATAATCTGGCAATTTGTCCACTGTCTCGGGAGCCCGCGGGGAAGCTGATCACTGCAAGAGTTTTTGGTATAAAAGAGGGAGATTGATGAGCTGCCCGGAATGCGGGGCTGGCTGGCAGCTTTCCAAAGCTGAAGATGAAACGCTACAAGCAAAGGGAACTCAATTGGCAACGCTGTCTGTGATTGTTCCTGCATCCTGGGCCGACTCTTGATTTGGCAATCCTTGATTTGGCAATTGCTGCTCAGATAGACTGCTCCAGGCTCATACGCTCTTCTGCAACAAAACAGAACCCGATTAGCTGCCGCTGTCCAGAACCTCGTTTATTTATTTATTGCATTTATAGGGTAAAGGGGCCCCTGACCATTAGGTCCAGTCGTGTCCAACTCTGGGGTTGCAGCGCTCATCTCGCATTATTGGCCGAGGGAGCCGGCGTACAGCTTCTGGGTCATGTGGCCAGCATGACTAAACCGCTTCTGGTGAACCAAAGCAGCGCACGGAAACGCCGCTTACCTTCCCGCCGGAGCGGTACCTATTGATCTACTTGCACTTTGATGTGCTTTCAAACTGCTAGGTTGGCAGGAGCTGGGACTCAATAGAAAACCTTATAACCATGGTGTTTTATTTATCCGTTTGTAAAAAAAATCTATATATCCTGCAGTGCCATGGCATAAAAATACATCAAAGCAGTTCACAGCACTAAAACATAAAACCATGCAGTAGAAAACCCCACCAAAACTTGAAAACAAACATCGGTTAGCCATTGTGTAAGGAAGTATTCTTAACTGCCTGCCTAGGCCTGGCAGAACAGAAAAGTATTCAGCAGGTGTTGAAAAGAACGAAAATTTGAAAATCAGGTTTCTGGTCCCCCCACCCCCTTGAGCTGCTTATAATATGAAGGCAAAAGGCAGCAACAGGGACCCTGAAGGCAGTTCTAGGTCCCTGCTTGGCTCTTCATTATGACCCCCAGTCATCTTGTGCCCCCCTCCAATTCCCACGCCTGGATGTCACATGGTGTGGCTAAATTTCACGAGTTTCTTCCATGTTCTGAGCCCTCCGAAGCTGCCTCCCGCGAAGGAACGGGCTGGGCTCCGCGCACAAGAAAACACCCACTTCCTTGTCAACATTGTAAAACAACTGAGAAAACACAGGCTGTCAACGCATTATGTGGAGCGAGCATCAAAGGGAACCGGGAGAGCGATTGGGCAAGGCGAGAGCCTCTGCCGCACAAAGGAAGCCTCAGCCTCGGGCGCATCCAGTCCATCCGGGGCAGATGTACGATAGGATGATGCAGGAATTAAAACAAATGTCGAGTCAAAAGTTTCCAAGAGAGAAACTTTGGCTTGGCGGTACAGTCATACCTCGGGTTACAGCCGCTTCAGGGCGTGCACCGCGCCGAACCCAGAAGTAATGGAACGGGTTACTTCTGGGTTTTGGGGCTCGCGCATGCGCAGTGTGGTGTAGTGGTTAAGAGTGGTAGACTCGTAATCTGGTGAACCGGGTTCGCTTCCCCGCTCCTCCACATGCAACTGCTGGGTGACCTTGGGCTAGTCACACTTCTCTGCAGTCTCTCAGCCCCACTCACCTCACAGAGTGTTTGTTGTGGGGCAGGAAGGGAAAGGAGAATGTGAGCTGCTTTGAGACTCCTTTGGGTAGTGATAAAGCGGGATATCAAGTCCAAAACTCTTCTCTTCTTCTTCAGAAGCGCCAAATTGCGTCATGCGCGTGCGCAGACGCAGTGGCGCAGGTTGCGAACGCGCCTTCCGCACAGATCGCGTTCGCAACCCGAGCTTCCACTGTATGTGTGAACGGAGAGCTGAAACCCGCTGATAGATTTTGAGGCTTTTTGGCATGTGTGTGTATAGGGGCTCCAGTAGTGGGTGGCATGTTCTGACCCCTGCTTTGAATTTCACCCTCCCGAAAAATTGACCCAGCACCTAAGCACCCCAACCATGAATGTGGAAGCGAAAGGGGGTAGGGTTTCAGGGGAGCCATAATTAACTCCTTCCGCCCTGAAATGGGCTACAGCATGGGTTGCAAAGGGAGCACCCTGGAAGAGGCACCTGGTTGGCAACTGTGAGAACAGGATGATGGACCAGAAGGGTCACTGGCCTGATCCAGTAGTCCCTTCTTATGTTCTTAATTAGGGGAATGGGGACAAATGGCAGGCAAGGCAGCCAATATTTTGCACTAAAAAAACTAACAAAAAACAAATTCCACATCCAGGTAGAATCCAGCAATCCAGAAGGCACATTTGGGAGATGAATTTCAAACGCCTGCAAGTGTTCATTTCTACTCTGTATGGAACCGACATTGTCAAAGCACTGAAGTGTAGACTCATATTATTCATCCCCAACCTGTAAATAGATTTTGCAGGTTTAGATTTTTTAGACCTGTCCATCTACAGGAAGGATAAATCAGAGAAATTCAATGCAATTTGCCTGCTCTTCCTAGAACGTTCTCTGTCTAATTAAATGCTGGAATCTCTTTTTTCACTTTCCTCTCTTTCTTTTCGTTATTTCTTGTTGAAATGCTTTTATACTGTCTCCCAAATCAGTCTTGAGGTAGCCTCCTTTCCCCCCTCTCTCCCCAAAATAAACATATATAACAATGTCCATATACAGTCAAACCTCTTCTTACATCCGACTCCGCTTGCGTCCATTTCGCCCAATGTCCACGGCAAACCCAGAAGTAACCGGAGGGTTTGCCGCAGTTCGCACATGCGCAGAAGCGGTGATTGCCACCCTCGCCTGCACACAATGGCACCTCTCCCAGCGACCTGCTTCGACCTCCGGACGGACCTCCAGAACGGATTATGGTCACAGGTGGAGGTTCCACTGTATAGAATAAATGCACCTGAAATTGGGCACTAGGGAGTTAAATCACAAACTGGAAGGCTTGCATACACAAATCTGTTTTAAGGAGGAGCTGAAAGGTCCTCAAGGATGGTGGCTGCCTGTGTGCCGAGGGAAGATGTTTCCACAAAAGGGGAGCCACCACCAGGAAGGCATTACCAGAGGAAGGCAACGATTTATTAAGGCGGAAGGGATGAAGGCTAAAGCCCGTAGGTCAAAGCCAAAACCTCACACCTGGCTCCGAATTTGATTGGAAGCCCGTGTAATTCTAAGTAGCCCCCCTGCCACGTTCGGCACTGGCTGCAGCTTCTGGAACAGCCTCAAGGGCAGCCCCACGTAGAGGACATTACAGCAGTCCAGCCTTGAGGTTACCAATTGACAAGTCACACCCTTCTTTCCCCTCGATTATGACATGTATCATGACATGGGCGTCACGCACGGGCCCCCTCAATCCTCTTAAGAGGTTGGCGCCTCAGGTTCTGCAGCCCTGATGTTGTAGTTACTGTTGTAGTTACAATGTAGTAGATCAGGGGTCAGCAAACTTTTTCAGCAGGGGGCCGGTCCACTGTCCCTCAGACCTTGCGGGGGGCTGGACTATATTTTGGAAAGAAAAAAAAATGAATGAATTCCTATGCCCCACAAATAACCCAGAGATGCATTTTAAATAAAAAGACACATTCTACTCATGTAAAAACACGCTGATTCCTGGACTGTCCAAGGGCCGGATTGAGAAGGTGATTGGGCTGGATCCGGCCCCCGGGCCTTAGGTTGCCTACCCCTAGATAAACAATCAGGGTGGGGTATCTGTCCCCCTTCCACTACCCTTTCCCAATTAACCTCCGTCTCCAGGGCCCACTGCCATGACATGTAGTACTGTAGATCTTGCTCCAATTCATGACTAAGATCCCATCCTATTGGACCTGACATAGGATTGAACTTGGGGTGTGTGTGTGTTTCCAGCAGGCAGACAATTCTACCTGCTCTTCAAGATGAGACAAGTCATTCCGGCAGCCTGCCTTCATTAGAAACACTGAACATAATCACCATATTTAATGCTTTTATCATGACTCAATGGATCACTGAACAGAGGAGCTACAGAAAGACAATTAGAAGCGTTCGTCTTTACTCAAAATTTCCCCCATCTCTCCAGCTTTTGTCTGAAGACTTATTTGTTCGCTAATTGCAAATATATAATTTGGTCGGGAGACTCTAGTTGCATTTGCTGCGTGGTTAATGCGCTGACCGGACAACTTTAGTGCGTGGATACTTCCATTGAAAGGCTAAATCCATATCTAGCCATCTGGATTTGCATGCTGAAATGCAGTTATTTATTACTATTATTATCAGTGCTGTATTTCCACACCCCCCCCCCCCGAAAAAGAGGTGCTGGAGCTCACCATGAACATCTCCCTCATTCTCTTAGAACGGCAATGGCGCCCACTGAGAGGTGCCGGAGCTGAGCTCCTGGGAACTCTGGCTGAAAAAAAAGCCCTGATTATATTATATTATTTAATACATTATATATTATATTATAATATAATATAATATAATATAATATAATATAATATAATATAATATAATATAATATAATATAATATAATATAATATAATATTAATAATAATAATAATAATAATAATTTATTTATACCCCACCCATCTGGCTGGGTTTCCCCAGCCACTCTGGGCGGCTTCCAACAGAACATTAAAATACAATAATCTATTAAACATTAAAAGCTTCCCTAAACAGGGCTGCCTTCAAATGTCTTCTAAAAGTCTGGTAGTTTTTCTCTTTGACATCTGGTGGGAGGGTGTTCCATAGGGCGGGTGCCACCACCAAGAAGGCCCTCTGCCTGGTTCCCTGCAACGTGGCTTCTCGCAACGAGGGAACCGCCAGAAGGCCCTTGGCGCTGGTCCTCAGTGTCCGGGCCGAACGATGGGGGGTGGAGACGCTCCTTCAGGTATACTATCTCACCTTTCTCCCAAATTGGGGATTCAAGGCTTAGAAACACCATCACTCCTTCAGACAAAGGCCTCTGGAGCAGTATTCCTTGGGGCCTGTGGTTTACCGAGAATTTTGCAAATTTATGGCAGATCCACCGTATACATTTGAAGCACATTTGAAGAATCCTGGGAACTGTAGTTTGCTGCAAATGGTAGCTTTGCGAGGAGGGAAACTACAGCTCCCAGGATTCTTCTTGGGGGAGTCATGTACTTTAAGCGTGTGTTGAGTATATTTTAAATGTATAGGGTGGATTTGACCTCCCATCCTTTGCCCTCTGATGCCGTCACAACCTGCATCCAGAGGAAAGAGGCTTGTTTGGCTTCCTCAACTAGAAATGAAGCCTTTGGCTCACTAAGTAGGAGGGTAAAGGGAGGGGGGAGATTGATTCAAGGTTTGGGGTATTTGAGCGAGGGCCCCCCGTAAGTATTAGTGATCGGTTTGGAATCAATGCTCCCCCTTGGCTCTGGATTACACATGGGTTCCTGGAACGAGGAAGACCGACCTCCTAGGAGAACGTGCTAAGAGACCTGATTACTCCCTTCGTCCCATCCGAGCTCAGTGGGGGATTGGAACAGCAGGCGGACTCTTAGCTAAACACTCAGAGTGAGAAAAACAACTTTCAGGTGCGGTTTACGATGTAGCCCAAACAGTTCCCACGAGCCGACGCGATGCGGGAAGTCTCTCTGGATAGACCATCGCAAAGAGGAACCCAGGCAAACTCTGACAACGATCCAAACCCACACGTTCGCCTGGTTCCCATTAACCCCCCCCCCCCCGCAAACGTATAGGTTTCCCTATAAGCTGGTCGACGAATGATAAATTCCGTTCCGAAACATACATCAAAAACGGTGTGCTGGTCCTGTGGGGTATCCAAAAGGCGAGGTCCAAGTCCGGACCGTGGTCAGAGGGGTAACGTAAAGGCAGTCCGTAATAACTGAAGCAGGGTGCAGGGCAGGGAGGCAGGCGAAGTCAGGAACAGGTAGGCAAGCAGGGAACCAGGGCGGGTCAGGAGCTCAGGCAGGAAAGCAGGACAAGTTTCAAGCAGGAACTGGTATCCAACAATGTTGCTCCTGCAACTTGGGGCTGGGGCTGGCCAGCTTTTATCTGCCCCGAGGCATAGGGCGGCCCTGATCCACTGGTGACTTGCCTCTCCTGGCCTTTGGCGAGCACTCCTCCTGCGGGAACTCCGAATGTCACTCCTATGTTTCACGGCACATTCCCCTCACTTAAAACCATTGCATTCAATCAAACCAGGGTGCTGCGGTTGTTGCTGTGTTGGGCCAGCACCTGTGAGGCCCAGGTTCGAATCCCCAGGCAGCCATGAAGCTCACTGGGTGGCCTTGGAAGCCAGTCACTGCCTCTCAGCCTGACCTACCTTGCAGGGTTGTTTGCGGGGGAGAACCATGTATGCCACATTGAGCTTCTTGGGGAAGAAGGCAGGATATAAATGCGGTAAATAAATAAACCATTTTCAACCGTTTTTCAAGCAAAAAATAAAATAAAATACATAGCTGAGAAAACTCTCAAAAGTTGGGGAAACCATTGCAAAGCCTTGTTAATCAGCATGCCACCCACAAATGTTTTTGAGATTTGGTAAAAGGTAAAGGTAAAGGGACCCCTGACCGTTAGGTCCAGTTGCGACGACTCTGGGGTTGTGGCGCTCATCTCACTTTACTGGCCAAGGGAGCCGGTGTACAGCTTCTGGGTCATGTGGCCAGCATGACTAAGCCGCTTCTGGCGAACCAGAGCAGCGCACGGAAATGCCGTTTACCTTCCCGCCAGAGCGGTACCTATTTATCTACTTGCACTTTGACGTGCTTTCGAACTGCTATTCTGTATCCTGCCTTATTCCAATGCCGTTTCCCGCGTTGATATCCCTTAAATTTCCCAGATTTCAAAGGAAGCAGCTCCTCTCCCTCCCTGCCGGCCAGGGAGGCTCCTCAGCTGCGTTGCTCAGCTGCCAATAAGGAGTCTGAGACCGACTGGTCAGCTATGACAGCTATGCTGAGAATAAAGAGAGCTGTTTGGAGAATTACTGTGTCGTCTGCTATGTCCACCCACTATTTAATAATATCAAATCCAAACTCTCTTCTTCTTCTTCTTCTTCTTCTTCTTCTTCTTCTTCTTCTTCTTCTTTTATGATTTTACCCCAAAGTTGTTGAGCTTTTTTTAGGATTTTACCCCAGGAAATAAACTGCCACAGGGGCTGGATTAAACTGGATTAGGCCCTGAAATGGACTTTGGACATGCCTGGAAGATACCTTCACACTTCAGCTCTTCAGAACTGAGAGAGAAAAGGGGAGGGGGAGAGAAAAAGAGAGAGAGAGAGACCCCCCCCCCCCCGGCAGATCAAAATCACTTACCAGGTCCAGCCCAGCCAGGAACAGGTGTGTGAAAATCAGCACCCAGACACCAGATAGAACAACATTCGCCCCCTCCTCTCTCCTCGACTTCCATAAATCAACTCTCTAATCTTTCACTGTCCAGCCAGATTGCTTGCTGGGAGGGTGATGAATTGCCCTCCAGCCCCTGACAGCTGCAGGAATATCACTCATGGCCAAAGACAGACCTCTAAATCTGCCATTATAGAGTGTTGAAAGGGAGAATGTCTGTTTTTGTAACCTACCTCAGTTATAATAAATATTTAAAATCCACATTAACATCCTCTTATAGTTACAATCTGCCCTCTGTGGAACACCGTCCAACTTAGATTTAATTAGCGACTGAATCTTTCCAGTTCGGGCTCCGGGTTAAGCTGAGGATCCCTGGGCCTCTTGCGGAATGCTTCTGTTTTCATAAACTACCTGCACCGGCATAAATATCAGCCATGTCTCCAGGCCGCCCTGTTGGAGACAGAGACCCTTTTGTCTTCCTGAATGCTTACATTTAATTTAAATGATTGGATCTTTCCAGACTCCCGAGTGGGGGGGGGGGGAGATGGCGAATTATTTCCCTCCTCGCCAAGAACTCCTGCCATGCCTCACTTCGAAAAAGCTGGCACAACACCTTTGGCATCAAGGGGGGAAATGGAGCGATCTGGAGCAGGTAAGAAGAAGTCAGAGGCTCCCAAGCCAACATTCTTGGGTCATTACGGATGGGGCTGTTCAAAGGTGAGTTTCGTCAAGTTTCAAGGGGTGAGATCCAGGCTCCTCCCACCACCAGAAAGTCTGTTCCATAGCTGAGTCATCGTGGAATTGCACCCCAAAGTGAAATTCAAGATGAATTTGGAGCTTCCTATAATCAAGAAGGGACCCAGGTGGTGCTGTGGTCTAACCACAGAGCCTAGGGCTTGCTGATCAGAAGGTCGGCGGTTCGAATCCCTGCGACGGGGTGAGCTCCCGTTGCTCGGTCCCTGCTCCTGCCAACCTAGCAGTTCGAAAGCACGTCAAAGCGCAAGTAGATAAATAGGTACCGCTCTGGCGGGAAGGTAAACGGCTGGCCACATGACCCGGAAGCTGTACGCCGGCTCTTGGCCAATAAAGCGAGATGAGCGCCGCAACCCCAGAGTCGGACATTACTGGACCTAATGGTCAGGGGTCCCTTTACCTTTATAATCAAGAATCTACCGTATAATGAGAGATTTTACTTCCTTGGGCTCCATGATCACTGCAAATGGTGACAGCAGTCACGAAATTAAAAGACACCTGCATCTTGGGAGAAAAGCAATGACAAACCTAGACAGCATCTTAAAAAGCAGAGACATCACCTTGCCAACAAAGGTCCATATAGTTAAAGCTATGGTTGTCCCAGTAGTGATGTATGGAAGTGAGAGCTGGACCATAGAGAAGGCTGATTGTTGAAGAATTGATGCTTTTGAATTGTGGTGCTGGAGTGCTCACTGGAAGGACAGATCCTGAAGCTGAGGCTCCAAGACTGAGGGTCCATGGGGTCACGAAGAGTCGGACACGACTAAACAACAACAACTTGTAGAAGCACAACCTCTCCACGTGCTCAGTGGGTGGAGGTCAGCCCTGCACAACTGGGGGATTCCCGGCTGCGTCTCGCCCCTGGCCGGCCAATTGGGCTGGTCAGGGTGTGTGGCCTGCCCCATAAAGGCAGGACACACCCGGGGATCTCCCTCTTTTCCACCTTCCACCTGCTCCTGTTTTCCCTTTAAGGTTTTCTTTCTTTGACCTTGCTATGGACTTCAGTTGGTCGCCGTTGAGGGCCCTGGTAGGAATTTTTCCACTTGGCAAATTGGCACAAGCCACTTGGTTTTTGCCTACCTCGTAGCAAACCGTCACAACTTTCCTGGGTATTGGCGGTTAGGCATTGGAATAGTTCTGTAGATGGAAAGAGGGGAGGTAGCACCATCACCTGCCCCACATATTGAAGGGTAGTCCATTAAAGGATTCCAGGGGGCGTGGCCCTGTCCGAAGCCTAGGGAGGTTAGGGCCTAAGACACGCCCCCTATCGGTGACCCCGGGGGAGCTCCTAGTTGATGTGCATCAGCAGGACTCCCCCTGCTGGTGGTTAACCCTTCCCAGACTTCCAGCAGACAGGCTGGAGTCAGATTTAGTAGGTTAGATCCAATGTCTAAGCCAATACCGCTCATCATCTGTAACCAATAAAGCTGTGTCCTTTTTTAGCCCATTAACCTTAAATAATTGTGTCATGTGTCATTATTTCTACCTGGGGGGTCAGGAACTCGCCATGCAACCTTCTCCTGGTGGATAGCCGGCACTCTTTTGGCTATAGAAGCAAGGAATCTCACCTCTGAGCACTGGGAATAGAAGAAGTGATTGCGATAGAACCTTGCCTGGCTCTCTCCCTCCTGCCACAGCATCCCATCATATGCATGTTTTTCGACTGCTTAGCAGAGAAAACGCTATCCACCCCCTTGGGGTCAGCTTCTCTCTGTATATATAGATCCCGCTCTGTCTTAGAAAGGAGGTTAGAAGTAGCTCAATCCACTTAAGGGAGAAGTTAAAGTCTTGAGCATTTAAAAGTTTGCTGTTGCTTCTGGAAAGAAACTAGCGTGAATTGGGGGAGGGGGGCAAATAGTCCCTGAGTCCAGCAGTAACATGAGCTCTTTTTGTTTTTTTAAGATCACTAAACTCTAGTTTTATTGAGATCATATCCAAGCTACAATGACTTTGGAAAAACTTTTCTCTAAGAGCAAATGCCTTATATATTGAGTTACATCGCTGGTCCATCTAGCTCAGTAGTTATTCTCTCCCCCCCCCCCCATATCATTTTTTATTGATTTTATAGTAATACCATATTAACTCCATTACATTAACTTTCCATCTTTTTACACTTTGGCTTTTTCAAGCCTTGACTTCCATCAAACCCATCTCATGATTTTCTAGCAACTTGATATCTATATTTTATACATTAATCATTGCTTTAAATTATCACTTATATTTTTATCTTTAAAACTCCATAATACAATGATTTTCTTTCTGAGTCTACAAAGCTTCCTGTAATCCTACCAATGTATTTAATTGTGTACAATTGTCCTTTAAATAGTTCGTAAATTTAGTCCATTCTTTGATGAACTTCTGGTCCCGCTGCTCTCGGATTCTTCCCGTATTTTGTCCAGTTCCGCATACTCCATCAATTTTTCTATCCATTCTTCCTTTGTCGGTAATTCTTGTTTCCATCTTTGTGCTATCAAAATTCTCGCCGCTGTCACAGCATATTGAAATAATTTAACATCTTGTTTTTCAACATGAACTCTTGTTAGCTTTTTCTTTCTTTTTTAACCTTTGCTCTTCCAGATGGCTTTTCATTTCCCCAATGAAGCAGGCGAGCAGATCCTTAGATCTGCCAAGGAAAGAGGCAGAGAGAAAGTAGAAGCCAAGCATTGGCTCATGGAGTTTGAAGAGATCTTGGGTGTCATCTAACTCAGCCCCTGGCTGAATAGGGTTGCCTGGTCAGGACCCGGAGATTTCAGGGCCCGGACCTGAGTCCGAGGGTCAGCCCCACGGGATATCATGAGGGGCAATGCCATGGGGATGGTCTCCAGTGATTATTATCAATATTATTAATTAAATTTGTAAACCAACATTCATTCGAAGATCCCAGGGTGGCTCACAACATAAAAATACAAAATGACGACACAAAAAACCCCCCAAAGCAATAAACCCCCTCCCACAAAGGACCATAGAACGTTACTCAGCTAAAGGTCTGGTTTTAGATAAACGTTTTCGCCTGGCGCCTAAAGACATGTAATGAAGGTGCCAAGCGGGCCTACCTGGGGAAAGCATTCCACAAACCAGGAGCCACCACAGAAAAGGCCTCTTCTCATGTTGCTGCCCTCTGGGTCTCTCATGGGGGAGAAACATCATACCCTCCAAGATTTATTTGATGGAAAAGATATCAGATTATGCAAAATGTTAAGAGGGATGTTTGAGAGAGCTGGGTATGTTTAGTCTGGAAAAGAGAAGGCTGAGAGGTGATATGACAGCCACCTTCAAAGATCTCAAGGGCTGTCACATGGAAGAGGGAACAAGCTTGTTTTCTCCTCCTCCAGAGGGTAGGACTCAATTCAATGGATTTAAGTTACAAGAAAGGAGAGTCTGGCGAAACATCAGGAAGAACTTTCTGACAGTAAGAGCTCTTCAACAGTGGAACAGACTCCCTCGGGAGGTGGTAGATTCTCCTTCCCTGGAGGTTTTAAGCAGAGGTTGGATGGTCATCTGTCATGGATGCTTTAGCTGAGATTCCTGCATTGCAGGGTTTGGACTAGAGGACTCTTGGGGTTCCTCCCAACTCTAAGATTCTATGATTGAGCCATGGAGACATTAGCAAAATACAAATCTGAGTAGCATTTGTGCCTTTGTGTTCACAAAGAGCAGATTTCTGGACTGTACCACTTTGAGTGTACTACTCAAACTGGGAACCCATCTGAATGCATGGTGTTATGTACTGAGCTGAATCATAGAACAATAGGATCCAGAATTCAGCAGTCTGATTGGTCTGCAGGAGCCACCCAATCCAGCTCCAGGTGGAAGTGAATGAGCAACCTGATTGGCCTGCAGGAGCAGCCAATCAGGCTTCTGGAGGAAGTGAATCCACAACCTGATTGGCCTACAGGAGTAGCCAATCACACAAAGCCCATTGTGTAAATAATGTATATATAGCAGACGTTTTTGGGAAACAGACATTCTTCTTCTTCTTCTTCTTCTTCTTCTGCTGCTGCTACTATCCGAGTATAAAGGTAAAGGAACCCCTGACCATATACTATATACTATATAATATAATATTATTTATACACACACACACACACACACACACACTATCCGAGTATATTTCATATATATATATATATCCCATGTAGAAAGCTAGACACCCAAAAAAATGGGTTCTAACCTTCCTGCTACAAGAAGTTCCTGCAAGGAATTTTGTGGTTGTTCTATGGAGGGTCATGCAGCCATGTGAGCCCCCGCCTGCAGTTTGAAATGGCACAGCCCAGAAACAGCCTGACGACCTCATCTGCTTTCTTTTTGTGAGGAGAAGACCCAGAAGCCTCTGCGGTTGTGTTTGTTGTAATGCGGAGGGTCTCCCTCCGACATGCGGGCATGCTTTCCCCACTGGATAAATCAAGCTGCCCCATCAATCAAATGCTGAAATGCTGAGTTCATTCTCACGTGCCTTTCCGTTGCCCCCGAGACCCGGAGTTGTTTCTGTGGCTGGGGCTGGTGGCGATCACCTGGAACCATTTCCCAGTCCTCGGGAGCAGCAGGAGTGTCCATTAGCTGCCACGGATCAGCGGGAATGGTGTGTAAATTCCGGATATCGATGGCGGGGCCCGGCCTCCTATTGGCCGGCGCTTTCCGCTCTCAGAAATGGGTCATTTAAAGAGAAAACTGTAAAGTGTTCAGTGCGGAGAAGGTATCATAACAAGTCTCCTGTCTCCGCCGTGGCGCACACAGAGTAGGCATTCAAAGGGGGAACTTGGGGGAGCTCGTTTAATGGAATGAACCCAAGGACCCCCAACAGACCTCTCTACCTTGCCCCTTTGCTACCGTTTCCCACACAGACACAACAAACGCTTCCCTTCTTTGACATCATCCATCGGCACAGGCGCCTCCACCCGTTGCTGCCTCCCCCCCACAAAAAAAATTAGTGGGACAGCCTATTTTGCTCGTAGGGCATGGTGGTAACAGGCTCAGTGATAGCTTGGAAGTCACCGAGAAGAACGTCGTTGACTTCGACAAGATTTGCGCCAATGAGGCCGGCAGGGCTTTCGAAGGAACAACGGGTTTTTATTAGGCCAGAGAATCCATCCGCTATGGAGAAGTCAGGGGGATTCTCTAAGGAAGACCACACCAGTTTGGACAGGTCAAAGACCTCTGGAAATATGGTTGAGCAATGGAACACCCAGCTGGAGAAATTCGGAGTGGGCTGGGGGACTGTTATGCACTGAGCTGAATCCTAGAACAATAGGATCCAGAATGCAGCAGCCTGGTCCGCAGGAGCCACCCAATCCAGCTCCAGGTGGAAATGAATCAGCAACCTGATTGGCCTGCAAGAGCAGCCAATCAGGCTCCTGGATGAAGTGAATCCGCAACCTGATTGGCCTACAGGAGTAGCCCGGAATTAGCCAATCACGTGGGGCCCATTGTGTAAATAATATATATATATAGCAGACGTTTTGGGGAAAGATTCATTCCTTGCTACTATGAGCTGAATAAAAAGCATGAAATTCACACTTGACTCCGAGTATATTTCAGGAACTGTTTATGTTTAGCCTGGGAAAGAGGAGACCGAGAGGAGATATTACAGCCATTTCCAAATATCTAAAGGGCTGTCACATGGAAAGTGATGTCCTCCAGATATTGTTGGACTACAACACCCATCTGCCCTGAGTGTTGGCTATGCTGGCTGGGGCTGATGGGAGTTGGTGTCCAGCAGCCACTGGAGAGCACCAGCTTGGCTATGCTTGGAACAGGCCGCTTGCCAAATTATCACCAATCTGCTCCTTTGTGCCCGGCTAACATACAGTGCCATTTAACTCCCATCTTATAATTTCCTCCTTAGATGCACCTGTCAAATAAGATTTCACTTCATGCCTCTGATGAAGTGAGCCTGAATCCACAAACGTTTATGCCATCATAAATTTGTTTCGAGGTGCCAAAAGACTCATTGCGCAGGAGCCGACTCCCAGGAACCAAGGTCCTTCATCCCCCTTAATAAAATATTTCGGGGGCAGGGCTCCCCAAAGTTAATGGGCATTGCCATTTAAATGGTGTGCATGCAGTGCATCATGTGACTGATTATGCGGGACAGAGCTTACCTGCCCCCCCCCTATTTTATTCAAGTTGGCACCCCTGGGTGCAAGAGACTAGCAAGGTTACAGTCCATGGAATTTTAAACAAATTTTAGGTTTTGAACCCCATGGGCTGTTTTTTTTTTTAAAACCTCAACAATCTTGATAACACCTCTAGGGTGAAAACAGCCAGAAGGTTCCACTTGTCTCTCTGCATTTGCTGTCTCACTTGAGCTGCGTATTTTGAAGCACCCCTGGTTTCCTGATCCTTGATTTGTCCATTGCTATTTGTGCTTTTTTAAAAAATGGGATATGGCGGGCAACATTATAGTGTGCTGCATGAAGAAATACAATAGCCACGCCTGGACATTTGCAAGTGTGAAAATCACATGGAATCATGGAGTATGTATATGCATGAATCACGGCAACCAGTCTTGGGAGATAATGATAATTGAGATACTATCCTGCACCTTAGTGACTTTGAATTTCAGTAATTTTGTTACTTCTTTTCCAGTCATAATACTGTACATTGTTTTGCAGCTGAGCTCGGACAGGTCGGATCAGAAACCAGAGCAGGTACATTTAGCCAAAGGTCTCTTGGCAGAGGGACGTGGGTGGCGCTGTGGGTTAAACCACAGAGCCTAGGGCTTGCTGATCAGAAGGTCAGCGGTTTGAATCCCCGCGACGGGGTGAGCTCCCGTTGCTCGATCCCTGCTCCTGCCCACCTAGCAGTTCGAAAGCACGTCAAAGTGCAAGTAGATCAATAGGTACCACTCCGGCGGGAAGGTAAACAGCGTTTCCGTGCGCTGCTCTGGTTCGCCAGAAGCGGCTTTGTCATGCTGGCCACTTGACCCGGAAGCTGTACGCCGGCTCCTTCGGCCAATAATGCGAGATGAGTGCTGCAACCCCAGAGTCAGTCACGACTGGACCTAACAGTCAGGGGTCCCTTTACCTTTACCTTTACCTTTACCTCTTGGCAGAACCTCATTGAGCATCCTTCACTGAGAGGCGATTGCCCAGTAGCACATGGAAGGGACTAGGTGGAGAACTTTGATTGTGCACATGGTACCAAACCACACCATGGGCGTACCCAGGGGCAGCATGGGGGGCAGCTGCCCCCCCAGAAGGCAGCTGCTCCCTCCCTAGAAGCAAAAATGATCAGCGTCCGTTCAAAGCAAACCTGAACGACCATGGCTTGCCCCCCCCCAGTTTTGATCCTGGGTACGCCCCTGAACCACACTACAACTCCCAGGGGGCTGGTGCAATAATAGATGTGTGAGTGGCCCTATCACAGTGATGGCTAACCTTGACACTCCAGATGTTTTGGAACTACAACTCCCATCATCCCTAGCTAACAGGACCAGTGGTCAGGGATGATGGGAGTTGTAGTCCATCACTGCCCTATCAGCACCCACATGAAGAGCTGGGAGCAAATTCTTAAAAGAACAGGCCAGCTTTTTCTGAAGGCTGGTAAAGACTGAGCCGATTCCGAGTTGCACTGTTCCTAGTTTCAATTAGTGGTGCTGTATCAAAAGGTGACATTTGGTGCTACAGAACTTCGCTATCATTCTTTGGCTGTTGCATGCTGGAAAACAAAGGGGGACGATATCGGCTGGCTCTTGGAGAGAGAGAGAGGACAAATAACTCAGATGCATCTGGAAGGGAACTGCCTGTCCAGAGAAAAAGGTCTTTCCAGCTACCAGAAGGCCGATGCCTTGCCCTCGGTGCCCGAAGATGGCCAAATCCTAATCCGGAGGGATGCACTTTGCAGAACAAGTTGCCTGCCTGCCTGCCTGCCTGTCTGTCCATCCTTTTCCATTTGCCGTGCAAACAGCAATTCCTGACAGCTAATATTTCACCGAAAACAGAGCCAGCCTTCTCTCTCCCCCTGTCTCCCTCTCCCTCTCCCCTGTTTATGAAGCTGAGGGTAAGTGTTTAATTAGTTGCCTAATTGCCTGGGTAATTGGTAGACATACTCAGCTCTCCAAGTAATCAGTCTGAACAGGCCTTGAAAATAACTGGCCCAATATTCATTAGTGCAGTTAAATCGTTAAACAGTTACTGTGTTTGGTTCCCGACAAAGCCCAGCTAACAGCTGCGCTGGGCGCATCTCAATGGCGCTTTCCGTCCTCGGCGGATGGGAAGAGACAGGGCCAGCCGACCAGCGGACTCTCTCGCCATCGTGGCTGGCAGGGAAGGAGAGGGGAGGAGAGGCTGGGACAGATGGAGGCGCCGAGCTGGGCGCGAGAAGCGCCTCCCTTCGCACGGGGCGAGGTGCTAAGCCGATTCCCCTCGCCGTTGCCTGGCTCCTCTCTTTCCTGAGGATCTGCCAATATTGGGAAAGCTCCGCTCAAGAGAGAGGGGAGATGGGCGTCTGCTGCTGAAATCCGTGGCACTGAGGGAGATGCGTTGAGGGGTTGTGTGCGGCTGGAGCCGTGTGGCAGATGCACGGCCTCGGCGCCCTCATCCAAAGCCACTTGGCGTGCGTGGAATCTGTTTGCCACATTGTCCTCTTCTCTGGTCATGTCAGTTACTGCATCTCACCAGGCCTGGGAGCAGCAGTCCTGCCAGTCACACAAACAAGGAGGTGGGGGAATAAGGATCTGCATTTTGATCTGCTGCCCCTGTGGATCTTGCCACCTGAGGCGGTTGCCTCCTCTTGCCACATAGGCGGGCCGGCCCTGCTCGCACAATGCAATATCTGAAGAACTGGGCCTTTGTTCAACACTGTAGCCAGGGAGAGGCCTCTAGGAAGCCCGCAAGCAGGACACGGAGGCAACAGCCGTCCTTCCTCCTGCTTCTCACCAGCTTTGGTTATTCATAGATAAAGGTAAAGGGACCCCTGACCATTAGGTCCAGTCACGAACGACTCTGGGGTTGCGGTGCTCATCTCGCTTTATTAGCCGAGGGAGCCGGCGTACAGCTTCCGGGTCATGTGGCCAGCATGACTAAGCCGCTTCTGGCAAACCAGAGCAGCGCATGGAAATGCCGTTTACCTTCCTGCCAGAGCAGTACCTATTTATCTACTTGCACTTTGACGTGCTTTCGAACTGCTAGGTTGGCAGGAGCAGGGACTGAGCAACGGGAGCTCACCCCGTCGCGGGGATTCGAACCGCCGACCTTCTGATCGGCAAGCCCTAGGCTCTGCGGTTTAACCCACAGCGCCACCCGCGTCCCTATTCATAGATATGCTGCTCCTAAATATGGAAGTTCCATTTAGCTCCACCGACCGCCCTCTCTCAGGTGAGTCTACCTCTTCACTACAGAAGCCCAGGGGACTGTTGTCAGTGGGCCCCTTGACCAGGCATGGGCCCCACCAGATGCTTGTACAGGCCGAGGCTTGGCGTGAGCTCCGTGCAGGCCACTCTGTCCCCTGAGTGCCTCCCAACCAGGCCCTGCTCTTTCCACCTTCTCCAGTTGGACTTCTAACTCCATTTGCCCCATCAGTCCCGTTCTCTGGTCTTGTCAACTGTTGGGGGAAGCTGCTTTTTGCAGTCAGCAAAGCGGCAAATGCGAAGATCTGCAGACCTGAAGTCTGTGGATTTGCATGGCCCCCTCCAGGTGGCAGGTGGAGGGCTTGGACCCCCAGGTTGGCAAGAATGCCAATAATAAAAAATACCCAACAACAACAACAACAACAACAACACAATTCAGAAGACTGTGTATGCAGCTTGCAAGCTGGGAGCTGGCAGGAGCTGGCTGCAAATTGAAGCAAATAGACTCTGTGGGGGTCTGCCCTCCTCTGCTGCCCTCCCCCCTTCTGGGTCTTCAAGGCCCACCACCATGCAAGGCTGGATTTAGGTTTGATGAGGCCCTAAGCTACTGAAGGTAACGGGGCCCTTTCTATGTCCAGCTGTCCTTCGTCAACAACAAATTGTTGTTGTTTTTTGTGTTGAATAGATGCTATATGGTATTTAATGGACCTAATAGGTATCTAAAGCCATTTGCACATGCAGAACGTAGACACCCTATATATAGAAATGAGCAGACCAGTGATATTTTAGGGAGCAGGCTAGCAGGCGGGGCCCATTACTTACATCATAGGAGCCTCCACAACACAAAACACTATTGCTGTACGTAGGTTTTATTTTATTTGTTTTTAATCTTATATTTTGGAAATGTACATCCAGTTTTTCTCCCCTTAAATATTTTTTGGGGGTCCCAAGAGAGTGGGGCCCTCAGCTATAGCTTGGGCAGCTCCCAACAGAATATTAAAACCATGATAAAACATCAAACATTGAAAATTTCCCTAAGCAGGGCTGCCTTCAGATGTCTTCTAAAAGTCTGGTAGTTGTTGTTCTCTTTGACATCTGGTGGGAGGGCGTTCCACAGGGTGGGTGCCACTGCCAAGACGGCCCTCTACCTGGTTCCCTATAACTTGGCTTCTCGCAGCGAGGGAACCGCCAGAAGGCCCTCAGCGCTGGACCTCCGTGTCCGGGCTGAACGATGGGGGTGGAGACGCTCCTTCAGTTATCCTGGGTTGAGGCCGTTTAGGGCTTTAAAGGTCAGCACCAACACTTTGAATTGTGCTCGGAAACGTACTAGGAGCCAATGTGGATCTTTCAGCACCAGTGTTACATGGTCTTGGTGGCTGCTCCCAGTCACCAGTCTAGCTGCTGCATTCTGGATTTGTTGCAGTTTCCAGGTCACCACATATAGAGTACATTGCAGTAGCTCTCATTGTGCTTCAGATGTAAGGTGTGAATGTGAGCTGGGTCTCAGCCTCCAGAGCAGTCTTCCTACAACCCCGGTGGCCTCCTGTGGTTTAAACTACAATTCCCATCAGCCCAAGACATAGCTGTCAACCCTCCCTTTTTTGGCAGGAAACTCCCTTATTCCAATGCCGTTTCCCGCTGCTATCCCGGATTGTTGATATCCCTTAAATTTCCCAGATTTCAAAGGAAGCAGCTCCTCTCCCTCCCTGCCGGCCAGGGAGGCTCCTCAGCTGCGTTGCTCGGCTGCCAATAAGGAGTCTGAGACCGACTGGGGGCGGAGCTTGCATGCCTTGTGCAGCCAGACCCTCACGCCCAACCAGACAGCCTGCCTGCCTGCCGTCTACGCGCTCTCTCTTTCGCTCACCCGTTCGCACGCAGCCTCTGGAGCGTAGGATGGTGAGGCTACTTGGTGCCATTGCACCGCCCTCGCGGCATCCCTTATTTTCAAATCCGAAAGTTTGAAAAAATCCCTTATTTTCAAATCCGAAAGTTGACAGCCATGTGTGAATGTGAGCTAGGTCTCAGCCTCCAGAGCAGCCTTCCTACAACCCTGGTGGCCTCCAGTGGTTTCAACTACAATTCCCATCAGCCCAAGCCACCAGGGTTCTGAGGTTCCTCGATGGAGTCAGCGGCATGCGCTAAGCAGATTTTACAGCCTTCAAACCACGCCAGAATAATTTCGGCTGGAGAGCACAGATCAGCTGCAGGTGCTGGCTACAGCGTCCTATTAGCCTCTTGCTATTTTCCTTGACAGTTCTGTGGCTTTGTTCCACTTAACATCTGCAAGACATTACATTTGGGCTCCTAGGACGGGCGAATGCTCCCCGTTCCCTCCCTGCAAAATCCCAAAGGCCATGGCTGTGAAAGGGAAAGTTCCACTTGGGTGGCCCAAGCGCTGAGTTTCTCCTTCTCCTCCTTCTGATAATGATGATAATGACGAATAACTTTTGGGAGGGCGGGTGATGAAAGGGCGACTGCCCTTCAACAAGTGAGGTCACGGCGAGGAGGGATAAGCAGCTTTTACAAGCCAGGACACATGGTGCTTTCTGATGTCAAAGGGTTACAGATCTCAGGTCCGTGTGCAGATAGTAAAGGTAAAGGGACCCCTGACCATTAGGTCCAGTCGTGGACGACTCTGGGGTTGCGGCGCTCATCTCGCTTTATTGGCCGAGAGCCGGCATATAGCTTCCGGGTCATGTGGCCAGCATGACAAAGCCGCTTCTGGCGAACCAGAGCAGCGCACTGAAACGCCGTTTACCTTCCCGCCAGAGCGGTTCCTATTTATCTACTTGCACTTTGACGTGCTTTTGAACTGCTAGGTGGGCAGGAGCAGGGACTGAGCAACAGGAGCTCACCCCGTCGCGGGGATTCGAACCGCTGACCTTCTGATCGGCAAGCCCTAGGCTCTGTGGTTTAACCCACAGCGCCATCCATCCCCTGCAGATAGTAGTTTTGCGATTAATTTGTAGGTGGCCTTCTAAACCACCAGCTCAAAGCAATTCACGCATATGGTGGTTAAAAACAGTTAGAAACACAAATATGACAAATACATTTATTTAATTTATTTATTAAATGTCCTTACTGTCACAGGGGGGTTTACAATATAAGAACACAAAAATGCATAAATAGCAACATACAAAATCAATAAACACCCCATATTTTATTTAAAATAAGACTAAAACTCTAACAAGTGGACACTTGTGGTATAGACTGATTTACGCAGCTGGGAGATCCTGTTGGAAGAAAAATGTTTCCAGCTGTTTCTGGAAAGTACAGACAGGGATGCTATTCCACAGAACAGGGATTGCCACACTAAAAACCCTGCTCTCAGTTACAACGGAGTGGGCTTCTGAGTTCTTAGGAAGTTGCAGGAGAGACTCAAATCTACGGATGGACAGATCTATCAGTTTTGCTTTCTCTAACTTCCTCATTTTCCCAGGCATTAGTCCATTTCTCCATGTCAGTTTGCAATTTATTTTTCCAAAAGAAACGACCGTGAAAATTCATCAGCATTTTAGTATGAATTTTCCTAATATGAAGCATTTTCATCTACAATTTTCACGAATATATATACATTTTTACGAACACTTTACGCTCGGTGTGTGCCTTTTTGTACACACTGGTGGAGAAATGCGTTGCAAAACTTGGAGAAATAAGGGTTCCGAAAGGTGACATTGCATATTCAGTTCGCCTAGTGCTTCGGAAAGGGTGGATGAAATAGATTCACCTTTAAATGCAAGCTGGATCAGATTTCTCCCCCATTCCTAATTAATCAGTGAGACTGACGGGGTGGCCCCTGGTGATGTCACAGGGGGCGGGCCTCGGCGATGTTATTCTCCATGACTGAGGCCTGGAGATGGAGGTTAATTGGGAGAAGAGAGGAGGGAGTAGAGGAGGGCAAACACCCCTCCCCTGGAGAGTCTATGCAATAATTTGCAGCCGGCTCCTGCCAGGTTGAAGTTTGCAAGCTGAATGCATAGTTTTCTCAATTAAATAGTAATAATTATAGGCACTCTCGCCCACCCAGTGGTTGATCTCCTACCGCCGCCACCTGGAGGGGGCCAGGAAAACCTGGAGACCAGATCAACCTTGCTTGGGAGCTTCCCAACGTTGCTTGTCCTGCTTCCCCAGACGTTGTTCCCAAACCTGCTTCTGCCTGACCTTGTTTCGGCATCTCTCGACTCCCGCATTCATTACAGGCCCAGCGTTTGGAGGGATCCAGCGTCCGGTGCTCCAGCAATGCCCCGGTGACTTGCTGCCTCAGCTTGTCTTTGTTGGTTCAGCGCTTGCTCGGTTTTAAGAAGCTGTTAGAAGCCTAAAGATCCGGCGCTGTGTTAACATGTTAGCAGCAATTATCCCCTCCCTAGTGAAGGCTTTCCCTGATTGGAGCTTTTGCATATTCATCTGAGGAAGACTTACTGCCTGGCAGAAGCTTCTTCAAGGTCAGGGATTTGGCTTCTTTGGATTCAATACCCATCATAGACAAAGATTATGAGAGAGGGAAGGAGGGGAGGGGAGGGGGGGAGGAAGCTTTCGGAGGCAGGCAAATCCCACCGGGCTCAGATCTCCCATTACTAGCAGGTGGGGGGAGCAGGCAATGGTGTAACTTCTACCTAATTTCATAGTGCGGCCAGGGGAAGATTCGCAGCTTCATTGTTACAGCTCAGGGAATTGCAAACCGCCTTCCTTCAAGGAACCATTTCCCCCTTAAATTCCCCCTTTTGTGTGGATTTTCCGAGACTTCCAGCTGTAGAACCCCTCCATGCTGCTGAGGATTCTGGGTATATTCTAGAATGGTCCACATGGGAAGATAGGCAAGCCTGCTGTGCCTAGCGCTGAGGATTCTGGGTATATTCTAGAACGGTCCATATGGGAAGATAGGCAAGCCTGTTGTGCCTAGCGCTGAGGATTCTGGGTATATTCTAGAACGGTCCACATGGGAAGATAGGCAAGCCTGTTGTGCCTAGCGCTGAGGATTCTGGGTATATTCTAGAACAGTAGGGGCACCATTAACCATAGTGTGCACATTGTTCTGTGAACTGCCCTGAGACCTCTGGGTATATAAATTCTAATAATAATAATAATAATAATAATAATACAGTCCATATGGGAAAGCAGCTAAGCCCATCAGACTCTATTTCCCTCACACAGCTATAAATCCCAGAATTCCCTGAGAAGAGGGATTGACTATTAAACCACTCTGGAAATTGTAGCTCTCTGAGGGGACTGAGGGGAGTCTCCTAACAAATCACACAACCCTTAACAAACTACAGCTCCCAGAATTTTTTGGAGGGAAGCAATGACTCCATAAAGTGATATCTTAGTGCTTTAAATGCATGGTGGGAATGTGGCCCTACTGAGATAGCTGTTTGCCTAAGGCAGTGGGGGCCAAACTTGGCCCTTCAGCTGTTTTTGGACTACACTCTGTGAGGTGAGTGGGGCTGAGAGACTTCAGAGAAGTGTGACTAGCCCAAGGTCACCCAGCAGCTGCATGTGGAGGAGCGGAGACGCGAACCCGGTCCACCAGATTACGAGTCTACCGCTCTTAACCACTACACCACACTGGTCATTGAATCTGCACCATACTTGGCCTCCCCCTCAACATTGTGGGGGGGGGGGGTAGCCCTCTACCATAGGATATTACCCCCCCCAAACAGCTCAGCCCCCATGAACTGGCATCCCTTAGGAGCCTTTTGGGGTGTGGCTCATGTCTCGCTATAGTTGAAGCAAGCAGTTTTGGTTTTTCTCAGATTCTCAGTCCTAAATCCAGCTTGCCAGATACCTGTATTGGTCTGTGATTGCGTTTTGAAGTCGTCACAAAAATTTTTTAGCAGCATTTCCCAGCAACTCTCTCCTCATATACACATTTTTGATCATAAATTGTGCCTAACACATGCTAAGAACGTGCAGTGGTTCTGTGTAGGGACTGACTAGCGAGGGGGAATCAATGATATTTTGTGCTGAAGCACACTGTCAATATCTCTTCCCTCCCCCAGTTGGATGAGGGCCCCCACAAAAGCTCTGTATTTTCCTGCTGTTTGTAGCTCTGTTTCCCCCTATTTTTTTCCTACGTTTTTGTAGGACCATGGGTTTTCCAAAAGCGAAACAGCCCCAAATGTTCCCTACGGAAGAGGTCAAGCTTCTTTTTTATGAATGTACAACAGTAGATTTCTTTTTTAAGAAGTTAAAAGCTTCATTGAAGGGTTATTTTTTTTAATATGAAAAATAATATATTGCTGTGGTTTTACAAAAAATAAATAAATCCTAAGCTCTTCAGAACTCTGCAAGCAGTGCTCTAGACAACCTCGTGTTGAAAGGTCTGTCGGAGGCTGGTAAGGCACTAGAAAGGCCAGTATGAAGCTGCAAAGTTATTAAAAGAAATAGTGAAAGCAGGAATTCTCTTGGTTCAGCCACATATTAACTGTTTTAAGGTAAGAAAGAGAGAGGGGAATGGAGAGTCCAGAGCTTTATTTTACAGACCGGCTTGGGACCAGAGATACAGATCAAAGAGGAAAAAGCACAAAGCAACTCAGAAACAGATTTGATTTAAAAAAAAATTGAACCCAGTTGTGGGACCTGTACACACCCCTAATAAATACATATTTTTGCAAGCAATTTTCCCTAATGTGCATTTTTGCAAACAACTTCCCCTAACGTTGTGCATTTTTGCAAGCCATCTGTCATCGACAAAGGAAGAATGGATAGTGAAACTAACGGAGTATGTAGAATTGGACAAGATGACGGGGAGAATCAGAGAACAGCGGGACCAGAAGTTCATCAAAGACTGGACTAAATTTACAGACTATTTAAAGGAAAATTCTACTCAATTGAATACATTCGTAGGACTGCAAGAAGCTTTGTAGAGTAAGGGAGAAATGTTGTTGTTAATACGAAGACATAGTGATTAATTTTTAGAAAGTAACAATTTAAAACAATGATTGATTTAAGAAATATAGATATAAGGAATAGATATTAGAATATCACGAGGAAGGTTTGACGGAAGTCACGGCCATAAAAAGCCAAAATGGTATAAGATGTGAAGATATATATGTGAATCTTATTATTGTATTCTTATAAAACTAATAAGAATAAGTTTTATAATTCTTATAAAACTGGCGGACCCAGGTGGCGCTGTGGTCTAAACCACAGAGCCTAGGGCTTGCTGATCAGAAGGTCAGCGGTTTGAATCCCCGCGACGGGGTGAGCTCCCGTTGCTCGGTCCCTGCTCCTGCCAACCTAGCAGTTCGAAAGCACGTCAAAGTGCAAGTAGATAAATAGGTACCGCTCCGGCGGGAAGGTAAACGGCATTTCCGTGCGCTGCTCTGGTTCGCCAGAAGTGGCTTAGTCATGCTGGCCACATGACCCGGAAGCTGTACGCCGGCTCCCTTGGCCAGTAACGCGAGATGAGCACCGCAACCCCAGAGTCAGACACGACTGGACCTAATGGTCAGGGGTCCCTTTACCTTTACCTTTATAAAACTAATAAAAAATGATTTATTATTTAAAAAAGCCATTTCCCCATCTGTTGTGCATTTTTTGTATTTTGTTTTCAGTAACAAAATGCATGCGAATGCACACTTTCCCAAATACCACGTGCATTTTTGCACATGTCTTTACAACGAAGAGCACAAAATTTGGAGGTGCGTGAATTGGAGCATGTGCAGAGGAGGGCGACAAAGATGGTCAAGGGCCTGGAAATGATGCCTTATGAGGAACGGCTTAGGGAGCTGGGTATGTTTAGCCTGGAGAAGAGAAGGTTAAGGGGTGATATGATAGCCATGTTCAAATATATAAAAGGATGTCATATAGAGCAGTGTTTCCCAACCAGTGTGCCTCCAGATGTTTTGGGACTACAATTCCCATCATCCCTGACCACTGGTATTGCTAGCGAGGGATGATGGGAGTTGTAGTCCCAAAACATCTGGAGGCACACTGGTTGGGAAACACTGATATAGAGGAGGGAGAAAGGTTGTTTTCTGCTGCTCCAGAGAAGCGGACACGGAGCAATGGATTCAAACTACAAGAAAGAAGATTCCACCTAAACATTAGGAAGAACTTCCTGACAGTAAGAGCTGTTCGACAGTGGAATTTGCTGCCAAGGAGTGTGGTGGAGTCTCCTTCTTTGGAGGTCTTTAAGCACCTGTCAGGAATGCTTGGATGGTGTTTCCTGCTTGGCAGGGGGTTGGACTGGATGGCCCTTGTGGTCTCTTCCGACTCTAGGATTCTATGATTCTATGAATTTTGAAGGGCAGCTGTGCTCCAGTTTGTGCGTGCATCCGTTTCGGAGCGTGTGAATGAGCACATTAGAATGAGGTTCTCTCCCTTCCCTAATGATGACATGTTTGTTTTGCGAGAACGGGTGCTTTTGAGACTAGCGCTGGGCTGGCTGGCTGGGTGCCTGCTCCCCTCCGTACCCACTCGACAATATGGATCTGTCTAAATCTCTTTCGGATTGGATGTAAGGGGCTGGACGGCAGTCGCATTAAGAAGGATGGGCGATTCTCCAAACAATCATGGGTGCTGTGTGTTGCCTTTTGAAAAGTCCTCTGAATGCACATTTTACTTAATTCTATGCCCCCCAACCCCCAGCCCCATTCTCTAAAGTGATGCTTTCTCCTTAAGGAACAACACTGTTGGGCATGCATGTATATGCATTATTCTGCGAAAAGAAGTTAAACTGGAGGGGGATTTTCCACGGAGGCACTTTAGCGCCTCTCCCCTGCTGATTTCTTCACTTAAAAAAAAAAAAAGGAAAAAGGAAAAGGAAAAAATAATTACTTCTCAGCCTCTAACCTTTCCAGCAAGTGACTTTGTAATAAATAATCCACATGTCCCTTCAGTGCAATCCATCAGCAGGAACGCCTAATTACTTTAGACTCACTTTGAAAACCCTTCCAGTGCCAGTTTCAAATAAATAAAAAATTAACACGGAAGCTCTCCGGCGCCGAGCCAGGAAGAAAGTTTCCTCCAATCTCTTCTTCTGGGCTGGAGGGTTTGATTTCGAGATTGCTTGCAAGCTGATAGCAGCAACCCGGCAGTGAGCGATCGCAGATATTTAGCGGGCGGCGTTGCTTAGGTAGCCAAAACTGCGTCACCCAGGCGCAAGGGGGCGATATCGGCAGGCTTCGGGGGAACTCCAAAGTTTGCAGAAGTGTAGGAAGTGTTTTACTTAAAAGAAAAGAACCCAGTGATGCATAGCTATCAACTTTCGGATTTGAAAATAAGGGATGCCGCGAGGGCGGTGCAGTGGCACCAAGTAGCCTCGCCACCCTGCGCTCCAGAGGCTGCGCGCGAACGGGTGAGCGAAAGAGCGAGCGCGTAGACGGCAGGCAGGCTGTCTGTCTGGTTGGGCCTGAGGGTCTGGCTGCACAAGGCATGCAAGCTCCGCCCCCAGTCGGTCTCAGACTCCTTATTGGCAGCCGAGCAACGCAGCTGAGGAGCCTCCCTGGCCGGCAGGGAGGGAGAGGAGCTGCTTCCTTTGAAACCTGGGAAATTTAAGGGATATCAACAATCCGGGATAGCAGCGGGAAACGGCATTGGAATAAGGGAGTTTCCCGCAAAAAAGGGAGGGTTGACAGCTGAGCATGCTCAGTGGCCAAAGAATGTTAAGCAAACATTGATTGAAAGTCCAACTAGGAGGGCGCATGGAATGGAGCAATGAAGAGGAGGGCATGGCTGGCTGAACAGTGGGCAGGTGCACTTTCCCCTCGTCACAATTCATGGCAAATTCCAGTTGATGCTCCTTTGTTTTGCACCACTCTATGCTCCACTTGGGACATGGGTGGCGCTGTGGGTTAAACCACAGAGCCTAGGGCTTGCCGATCAGAAGGTCGGCGGTTCGAATCCCCGCAATGGGGTGAGCTCCCATTGCTTGGTCCCTGCTCCTGCCAACCTAGCAGTTCGAAAGCACGTCAAAGTGCAAGTAGATAAATAGGTACTGCTGCAGCGGGAAGGTAAACGGCGTTTCCGTGTGCTGCTCTGGTTCGCCAGAAGCGGCATTGTCATGCTGGCTACATGACCCGGAAGCTGTACGCCGGCTCCCTCGGCCAATAATGCGAGTTGAGCGTGCAACCCCAGAGTTGGTCACGACTGGACCTAATAGTCAGGGGTCCCTTTACCTTTTTATGCTCCACTTAGTGATGTATGGAAGTGAGAGCTGGACTATAAAGAAGGCTGATGGCCGAAGAATTGATGCTTTTGAATTCTGGTGCTGGAGGAGACTCTTGAGAGTCCCATGGACTGCAAGAAGATCAAACCTATCCATTCTGAAGGAAATCAGCCCTGAGTGCTCACTGGAAGGACAGATCCTGAAGTTGAGGCTCCAATACTTTGGCCACCTCATGAGAAGAGAAGACTCCCTGGAAAAGACCCTGATGTTGGGAAAGATGGAGGGCACAAGGAGAAGGGGACGACAGAGGACGAGATGGTTGGACAGTGTTCTCGAAGCTACCAACATGAGTCTGACCAAACTGCGGGAGGCAGTGGAAGACAGGAGTCGGACACGACTAAACAACAACAACAAATGCTCTACTTCTCTTAGTTTAAAAAGTAAAAATAACAAGGAGTAAAAACATGAAGGAACTCAGAGCAGGACCACAATATGCCTGCAAAAAAAAGATTTAGAAGTACGAAACAAAAGCAGAACACTGGAAAAACTACTAAGGCACCAGATTCACTTCCAAAACAGGGCCAGATAATTCGGAACGCCGAAATCCAGGTAGAAATTCAGAGCGGGATAATTTTTGGAGCCTAGGAAACTGACATAAGAGCTGGCCCATCTAGCTCTGTTCGGTCTACACTCACTGGCAGAGGCTTTCAGACAGGGAGTCCTTCCTAGCCCTACCTGGAGACGCCAGGGATCGAACCTGGGACGCTCTGCATGCAAGGCATGTGCTCAGCTGCTGAGCTATAGCCTGCTCAGTACCATAGCATTCTTTGTTATCGGTATATTTTCATTCCACGTTTAAACACTGGCCGTCTAAAGGGGCAGCGTATGCCAATCTGCCCACCCCACATGCTACCACCAGGCCTGAAATTATTGCGTTGACACCACAACTACACCCAGGATAGATTTATATCAGCCTGGTTGTGAATGGCGCTAGAGGAACGGGACGAGTAGTTTAATGGGAAACGAGAGACCCACACTATTGCCTGGCAGGGCAAATGTGCCATGTGTTACGGATTTGCTGCGACGCTCTCGCATGGGAGCAATGTTTTCTTTCGCTCTTATAATCCCGTAATGAAGACACGGAGAGGGCAGCGGCAGTCAAGCCTCCCGAGTTCCTGGGACAGGGAAATAACAACAGTGCCCACAATATTCCTTTGTGTGCATTATTTGGGCTCGAGCGGTAGCAGTAGCAACCTCATTCTCCAAATGTGCGGATCCTTGGGTCACCATAAGAACGTGAGAGGCTGCTGGATCAGGTCAGTGGCCCATGAAGTCCAGCAATGTGTCCTGGGAAACAACCAAGCAGGATCCGAGCACAAGAGCCCCCTCCCACCTGTGACTTCCAGAAACTGGCATTCGGAGGCAATAATAATAATAATAATAATAATAATAATAATAATAATGTGTGAGTGTCTGGGGGCGATTGGAGGATGGATGGCGGCGAACAGATTGAGGCTGAATCCTGACAAGACAGAACTACTGTTTTTGGGGGACAGGGTGCGAGCGGGTGTGGGGGACTCCCTGGTCCTGAATGGGGTAACTGTGCCCCTGAAGGACCAGGTGCACAGCCTGGGAGTCATTTTGGACTCACAGCTGTCCATGGAGGCGCAGATTAACTCTGTGTCCAGGACGGCTGTCTACCAGCTCCATCTGGTACGCAGGCTGAGACCCTACCTGCCCGCAGACTGTCTCGCCAGAGTGGTGCATGCTCTAGTTATCTCCCGCTTGGACTACTGCAATGTGCTCTACGTGGGGCTACCTTTGAAGGTGACCCGGAAACTACAACTAATCCAGAATGCAGCAGCTAGACTGGTGACTGGGAGTGGCCGCCATGACCACATAACACCAGTCTTGAAAGACCTACACTTGCTCCCAGTACGTTTCCAAGCACAATTCAAAGTGTTGGTGCTGATCTTTAAAGCCCTAAATGGCTTCGGTCCAGTATACCTGAAGGAGCGTCTCCACCCCCATCGTTCAGCCCGGACACTGAGGTCCAGTGCCGAGGGCCTTCTGGCGGTTCCCTCACTACGAGAAGCCAAGTTACAGGGAACCAGGCAGAGGGCCTTCTCGGTAGTGGCGCCCGCCCTGTGGAACGCCCTCCCATCAGATGTCAAAGAGATAAACAACTACCAGACCTTTAGAAGACATCTGAAGGCAGCCCTGTTTAGGGAGGCTTTTAATGTTTAATAGATTATTGTATTTTAATGTTCTGTTGAAAGCCGCCCAGAGTGGCTGGGGAAACCCAGCCAGATGGGTGGGGTATAAATAATAATAATAATAAATAATAATAATTATAATAATAATAATTATTATTATTATTATTATTACTACTAACAATAATAATATGAATAACATTTATTTATTCCCCGCCCTCCCCAGCGAAGACCGGGCTCAGGGCAGCTAACACAGGCATAAAAACAATTGATTAAAATACAACTTAAAAGCAAAATTAAAATACAACATTACTGCCTCCAACTTTGGAGGCAGACCGTAGCCTTCATGGCTAGTAGCCATTGATAGCCCTATCTTCTATAACTATGTCCAATTCTCTTTTGAAGCCATCCAGGTTGGTGACCACCTCCTGTGGGAGGGAGTCCCACAGTCCAACTATTGTTTTAGAACCTTTGTTTTAGAACAGCTTAGTTTATGAACAACTTGGAAACAGAACGCTGCAAACGCAGAAGGAGGTGTTCCGGTTTGTGCAGTTTACCTTGGAAGCTGATCATGTTCCGCTTTTTGTTGAGTGTGTTTGTAAACTGAGTCTCCCGCTGCTAATCAGAGGCTTCCTGTTGAGTCTGTCGGCTGTGGAGTCCCAAGCACCAACGCAACACAGAGGTGATATTTGGAGCTCTCTCTTTTTTTGCCTTTTTTGCCTTTTTGTTTGTGTGGCTTTTTGGTTTTTTGGACTGCGACTTGTTCTTCGTTTTATGGGACTGACTTGTGACTGTGGCTTGTGACTTCGTTCTTGCGACTTGGTTTTGTGACTGTGCAGAACCCAGTTCAGCTACTGATTGATTGATTGATTGTGTGACTGCAGAAATGGATAAAAGCCCCCTCCCCATGCAAACAATGACTATAATCAGTGCACGTAAGGGAAAAAAAGTAAATTTTAATTTCTATCATCTACAATACTGTCTTATTTATTTTATAGTACAGTACATTGATTATTGCTTTCATTTTATGGATCAATGTTCTCGTTAGATCGTAAAATTCATGTTAAGTTGCTGTTTTAGGGGTTGTTTTTAAAAGTCTGGAACGGATTAATCCATTTTGTACTACTTTCTATGGGAAAGCGCGCCTTGGTTTTGGAACGTTTTGGTTTTGGAACGGACTTCCGGAACGGATTAAGTTTGAGAACCAAGATACCACTGTAAGGAAATGCCAAATTTTAACACAAGGGGGCTGGCCCACACCCTCGTCCCTCCCTTGAAGTGCCGCCCCCCCCAAAGGGACGACCCCCTTTGCTGTGTCTCTCAAGCGGCCACTGGATGCTTTTGTCTCTCCCAAATCTCTTAAGAACTTAAAGCAAAGCCCACTGCCAGATCAAGACCAAGACCAACCTGGGCCAGCATCCTGTTATTGCATTTCCATTTTCAATATTTGAGGACATCCTTATTTTCCACTTTACTTTATGCTCATATGAGCTTATCAACTTCCTCCCTCCCGCCTCATGGCTTTTACATTTCACTCATTCGACCTATCTCTGTTTTTTAAATAAATATAAAAAAGGTAATAGCCATTATCATTATAAGTCTTCTTACAACCCTGCTAGTGTTGTTAATTGTGTACAATAGTCCTTCAAGTCTATATATATATAAAATCGTTCAAGTTGGATGTTTGTTAATGATCGCCTTTCTCCGTAACCCCTTGATCGATTCCGTTCAAATTTGGGCACAACGTTCCAAGGCCATATGTGAGTGATCATATGTACTTACATTGTACAAATACCACACCTTTCCCAGGTAAAAATGTGATATTGTGTAAAAAAATATAGCGCCCTCCAGTGGACTTTAAACAGCACAGCACAACACACCTGTTTCCAACCCCTCCTCCTCCTCTCCCGATGTCACTGCACTGCCACCATCCAATCGACACACAGAGCAGCCGCAAATGCCACTGCTGGGACAAAGAACCTCATAGACTAAAATAATAGTAATAATAAGTTGTAGAAATAAAGACAAAAACGGGATGGACAAACGGAGAACACGCAGACTGAACTTTAACAAGATAAGCTGTAGGTAAGCATATGCTTTCTCCTTCATACTCTATCTTACTTTTCCATTTCATCAAATCACTCACAGCAAGGCGTGGCTGGGTCAGCTAGTATTGTATAAATTTACTCCAGTCTTTTTGAAAAGCTTGATCACGCCTGTTTCGGATTTCCCTGGTCAGCTTCGCTAGTTCTGCAAAGTCCATCACCTTCATCTGCCGCTCTTCTTTCGTTGGTATTTCTTGTTGCTTCCATTTTTGCATCCTGTTCTCATAGTGGCCAACTAGATGCTTATGGGAAACCTTCAAGCTTGAGCACAACAGTGCTCTCCTCACTTGCGCTCCCAAGCATCTTGGATCCAGGAGGCCCATGGGCTTAATACGCAGCCATGATGACCAGTAGCCTTCCATTGCCGTATCTGCTGCAAATTTGCCCAAAGGCCCTTTCGAGCCATCCAAGTTGGCGGCCATCACTACCTCTTGGGGTGGTGTACACCAGTGTGGTGTAGTGGTTAAGAGCGGTAGACTCATAATCCAGTGAACCGGGTTTGTGTCTCCGCTCCTCCACATGCAGCTGCTGGGTGACCTTGGGCTAGTCACACTTCTCTGAAGTCTCTCAGCCCCACTCACCTCACAGAGTGTTTGTTGTGGGCGAGGAAGGGAAAGGAGAATGTTAGTCGCTTGGAGACTCCTTAGGGTAGTGATAAAATGGGATATCAAATCCAAACTCTTCTTCTTCTTCTTCTTCTTCTTCTTCTTCTTCTTCTTCTTCTTCAGGGGTCAGCAACCTTTTTCAGCCATGGGCCGGTCCACCGTCTCTCAGACCATGTGGTGGGCCGGACTATATATATATATATATTTTTGGGGGGATTCCTATGCCCCACAAATAACCCAGAGATGCATTTTAAATAAAAGGACACATTCTACTCATGTGAAAACATGCTGATTCCCGGACCATCCACAGGCCAGATTGAGAAGGCGATTGGGCTGCATCCGGCCCACGGGCCTTAGGTTGCCTACCCCCCTCTTCTTCTTCTTCTTCTTCTTCTTTCTCTTCTTCTGGGTAGTCAATTCTTGGAGGGGTGTTGTTGGGTTCTGATTGGCTCGCCTTGTCTCCCTTGGCTGTCTGGCGCCCACTGCTCTCTCCCTTCCCCTTCTCATCTTCTTCCCTCTCGAAAGCATCCTGGAAAAGAGAGAACAATGAGCTATCAAATAGCTGGGGAAAAGGGAGAGAGAAACAGAGAGAGAGAGAGAGAGAGAGAGAGAGAGAGAGAGAGAGAGAGAGAGAGAGAGAGAGAGAGAGAGAGAGCTTGAAGGGTTGGGGTTGCGCTCTCTCAAGTCCCAGCAACAATAAGGTCTGATTTCCCCGTGTGTCGGGGGACAAAGACACTTTTAAACCCTCCACAGGAGAATTAATTAAACGAATTTTGCTCTGCCAATTGTTTGTTATTTTTGCTGACCTCACCACGTGGATTAATATTTAATTAGCCTTTAGGAGAAGTGGAAGGGCACTTATTAACCTGCTATGTCAACCTGTCAGGCCCGGGGGTCTCTGGACAGAAGGTGTGTTACTGTGGAAGAATGTGAGGGGGAGTCTCAGAGACCCCCCTGGATCCGGGACTCGGCTACACAGGACACCGGTATCCTCGCAAGCCTCTATCCCCGCCTGCGCTCCCTCCCTCCCGCTCTCCCTCCCCAAGATGGTTTGTTGTTTCTTTCCATTGAACACCGGCCTCTGGAGGCCGCAGCCAGGAGCAGAGAAGCGGCGGTGGGGAGGGACGGCTTAACCCTTTGCTTCCCTGATGCCCGTCCAGAACCGGACCACCCACGAGGCAAGCGGAAGCGACTGCCTTGGGTGGCAGGATCTACAGGGACAGCAGATTTGGCCTCCAAGAAACGCATCGGCCGCTGCTACTGCTGCAGTTGCAGAAACAGCTGTGGTCCGCTTCTTAGAGGCAAGATCTGCTGTCTCCTCGGCAGCCCCCCAATGCCACTGCTACAGCAGTCCTAGGGAGGAAATAGAGGGGACTGCTCTCTGGGGTCTCCTGGGGTCTGTGATTCAGAGCTTTTGATTTCCACTACAATAGTTGAGTAAGTTTGTTTCCCCTTGCTTTCAGTGGTGGCTGGTGCCCATTGAAACTGGTAGGGCAGGAGGAAGGGCGCCAGAACCAATGGCAGGCAGAAGCTACTATCCTGCTGAGGGGCAAGGGGCAAGAGGGAAAGACGGAGGAGGAGGAAGCTAACAGCTAGGGCCACCCTGTGGGCTGGTTGAAAGTTAGCTGGGAGCAGAGTGAGACTGTTGGGGCAGTGTCGTGGACAGGTTGGATGCAGAGCAATGGTGGGTGGAATCAGCTGGGGAACGCCCAGGGGATGAAGGCTCAGAGCCAGGGTGGTGGGATGACAATGAGTGGTCAGAGGGAGAAGACTGGGAAGAGGAGGTGTCGGAAGTCGAAGAGGTAACAGGGTTTGGTGAGCAGGGGGAGTCTGTGGCAGAGAGAAGTCCGGAATTAGAGACAGAAGCTGAAGCAGACGAGGAGGGAGGCCAAGAGGCAGATATGTGTCCGGCTGGTGAATGATAATAATAATAATAATAATAATAATAATAATAATAATAATAATAATAATTTATTTGTACCCCCGCCCATCTGGCTGGGTCCCCCCAGCCACTCTGGGCGGCTTCCAGCAAACATTAAAATACATTAACACATCACAGATTAAAAACTTCCCTAAACAGGGCTGCCTTCAGGTGTTTTCTAAATGTCATGTAGTTGTTGATCCCTTTAACCTCTGATGGGACGGCGTTCCACAGGGCGGGCGCCACTACCGAGAAGGCCCTCTGCCTGGTTCCCTGTAGTGAAGAGTTACTGGTGTCTCTCCCTCCTGTTTTGGCAAGCTCCCAGAACCAGAAGAGGCATAAAAAGGGTGGAGGAGAGGTTAGCTTTATTCAGGCGCAGTCTCCGAAAACTCTGGGGAGGCGGGGATTTTCAGTCTTGGCAACTGATCCCTGATACAAGACCTACCTCGGATGAGCTGCAGTGCTCATTAGGCCTGATACTCTGCCAAGTCTGTGCAGATCGTGTTGTTGCTAAGAAAGAATCATAGAATCATAGAGTTGGAAGAGACCACAAGGGCCATCCAGTCCAACCCCCTGCCAAGCAGGAAACAAGAGTTAACTCCAACTTGAATGCTGTGTTTTACTGCCGGCCTGCTCCTGCCAGGCACTGCCCCATTTTGCCCCAGCGGAGCAGCCACTGCCACTTGCTGACCTAGATGGAAGACAGACAGACGCATCTTTGCGTACATCTTCCAACTTTTGCATGTCTGAAGTGTCGCCCCCTTTCTGTGGGTAAGAATCCCCCTTGTCGCCCCACCCACATTTGCCTCCAGCCCCGCCCACCTCTGGGATGCGGCCCCTGGAAGGTTGCCAATGAGGAAAATACGGCCCTTTGACTGATTCCCTACCTCTGATTTAAGGCCGTGGACTCTGGAGTCAAATGGAAACAAATCTTTCGCCTCCTTGTGAGCCTTGGCAGCCGCCCCCGTGTTTCGCATCCAGCTCCTTTTGTTATTGTGCTGTGTTTTTTTATTTTCCTATCATTTAGCCACAGCGATTCTTTTATCGCCGTTCTCCTGGGGACGCCGGCGGGGCCCCCCGGGACGCAATCATGTCTCCGCATCAATTAGGGAGAAGTTGACGCTGGGTTTAATGCATCATCTAATGATGAGGAAGGTAAACACTTCATTAAAGGAAGGTACGCCTTCAGAGGGCATCCCAGAGAACTTGCTCCAGGAGAACACAAAGGAAGGAGGAAGGGGAGCCTTCTGGGGCAGGGAAATGAGGACCCCAACCCCATAGTCCATGCCCCACCAGGAGGGCAGAGAAGAGATTTGCTCAGGAACTTCTGGGTTGTATGATGGGAAAATTCATTTGGTTCAAAGTTTTTTGGTACCAATGCATCCTTTGAAATTCTTCAAAATTCACGCTTGTGATGCATAATAATAATAATAATAATAATAATAATAATAATTTATTATTTGTACCCCGCCCATCTGGCTGGGTCTCCCCAGCCACTCTGGGCGGCTTCCAGCAAACATTAAAATACATTAACACATCACAGATTAAAAACTTCCCTAAACAGGGCTGCCTTCAGGTGTTTTCTAAATGCCATGTAGTTGTTGGTGCCACTACCGAGAAGGCCCTCTGCCTGGTTCCCTGTAGCTTTGCTTCTCGCAGTGAGGGAACCGCCAGAAGGCCCTCGGCGCTGGACCTCAGTGTCTGGGCTGAACGGTGGGGGAGGAGACGCTCCTTCAGGTATACAGGACCGAGGCCGTTTAGGGCTTCAAAGGTCAGCACCAACACTTTGAATTGTGCTCGGAAATGTACTTGGAAGGTTAACTCTGCTTGGCATGAAACAGTATTTTATGCAGCCATCGTGGCTTGAAGCCACCGATAGATTTCTCGTGTTTGAAAGCATTAAGAAGGGGAAACATTCCAATATCCAAGATTGCTGGGTCAGGAAACGGCTGGTCTCTTACATATGTAGGCCGCAAGCCGCCACTGGCTCCACGGGTCAAAAGCTGAGCCTTGCCTTTCGTCGCTTGGACTTGCTGGCATTATTAGTCCTGTTTGGAGACAGGCCTCCTCATTAATTTTTGTTTTAAGAAAGGAAAAGAAAGAAATTAAAATTCTCCCGAGTTTTATTAAAGAAGGATGCTGGTAGATAATTAAATTGCAGTTTAATTAAATCTGCCTGCTAAATCCAGGCAAGCTCGCCACCCCTTCTCTTGCTTTCCCTTCCAAAAAATGTTGCAGTGCAAAGATGGAGACCCCCCCCCACCTTTCCTTGGTGCTTCCTCTGAGATCCCCCCCCCCTATTGCTGCACTTAAGAGTCCTGATCCAGGTAGGGATGGCAGGTGAGAAGCACGGAGAGGAGGGCCATGGTGATGTCACAGGGCGCCCCACAGTGATGTCATGGCAGTGGGCCCTGGAGACGGAGGTTAATTGGGAAAGGGGAGTGGAAGGGGGACAGATACCCCACCCTGATTGTTTATCCAGGGGTAGGCAACCTAAGGCCCGTGGGCCGGATGCGGCCAAATCGCCTTCTCAATCCGACCCACGGACGGTTCGGGAATCAGCGTGTTTTTACATGAGTAGAATGTGTCCTTTTATTTAAAATGCATCTCTGGGTTATTTGTGGGGCCTGCCTGGTGTTTTTACACGAGTAGAATGTTTGCTTTTATTTAAAATGCATCTCTGGGTTATTTGTGGGGCATAGGAATTCATTCATTTATTTTTTTTCAAAATATAGTCCTGCCCACCACAAGGCCTGAGGGATGGTGGACCGGCCCACGGCTGAAAAAGGTTGCTGACCCCTGGTTCATGCTATAATTTGCAGCCAACTCCAGCCAGGCTCGAACTTGCAAGCTGCATGCACAGCCTTCTTAATCATTTATTATTATTATTATTATTATTATTATTATTATTATTATTATTAACCACCTGCCACCTGGAGGGAACCAGGCAAACCTGGAGACTTCAGGTCAGACCTGGAGGGTCTGGCAATCCAGACCACCGAAATTGCAAGACTTTAAGAAAGAACAAATTCCTCACGTGCCCCTAAGACAGCCCACCTGCGATGGTGGGAACTGAAGGAAACAGTTTGATGGCCTGAAACTCTGCAGCCCGTGAAGAAATATGAGGGGTTTTTTTCCAGCTAGCTGTCAGAGGCTGGTGCTGTTTGCTTTTGGGGGGAACTGTTGATGCTTTAAAAGACTAGCGCTGTCTGTCTGGGTGCCTCCCCGATGCTCCGCGGGCAACGCGGCAAATAAACAGATATCACGCAAATATCCAGCCGTCTCCAGCACTCTTTCCCCACAAGGAAGCAGACCTTGTGTTGCCAGTGTCCCTGGAACTGGGAACGCAGAGGGCAGAAAAACTGTATTTTGGGTGGAAGAAATGGCATGAAAAGAGGGGTTTTTGTTCCAGCCAGATTGTCTCTCCCCCCGCCCCTGCTCCCTTCGAGGTGATACAGAGCGATCTCATCTCTCATCAGAGGTCTAGGGCTCCTCTCCAAGAAGGAGAGCAGAGGGAGGGATGGCACTCTGTTGAGTGGAACCAAACACGGACGCCGGCGCAGGATGAAGCCTGGAAAACCACAGCGAGAGGAACTCCTGTCGAAATAGAGGTGAGGAGCAAATTCTTTCGCCAGGTCTGTTTTCCCGGGGAGAATCAAACCCCAGTTAGCAAAACGGCCGAGGTTATTTCCCCCCCCCCCCACCATCACCACCTTGACAGCCTGGGCTTCTTTGTCCGGCGTAACTGAGCCAGAAACACAGGAACCCAGAGAAGGCCTGGCTCCGACGAAGGAGAGACGGTCCTAAATCCGTCATCAGAAGCAGGCTATAGAGGGAGCAGGCGGATTTATGTCGAAGGTACAGGCTGGAAAGATCCGGGGATGGATGGAGGCAGGTTCTTTTTTTCTGGTAGGTGGGGGGGCTCTCCTCCCAGCAGCAAGACCCCCATCCCAGAGTGGACTCGGGTCCTCCTCACTGCTGTCGGCGTTGCTCAGCGACTTGCCTTTTCCTCCGGTCTCAGTTCACAGCATCTCCCAGAAAGAAAGGACAAGGTATGCCAAAGTTGCCGTGGCTCAGTGATAGAGTATCTGCCTTGCATGCAGACGGTCTCAACCCCCAGCATCCTCAGGAAGCGATTCTCCCCTATCTGAAACCCTGGAGAGCTGCTGCCAGTCAGTGTAGACCAGGGGTGGGCCAACTTCCAAGAGACTGCGATCTACTCATAGAGTTAGAAACTGGCAGTGATCTACCCACTTTTGGGGGTTCAGGTTGTTGAGCTTTTTTTAGGAAGGAAAGCCATCCATGTTTTGGGGGGTTGGGGTCAAAGTTGAGATTTTTTTTTAGGAAGGAAAGTCCTGTTTTGGGGGCTTCAGGGCAAAGATGTTGAGCTTTTTTTTAAGGGGAGCCAAAGTTGCTAAGCTTCTATGTGGGAATCCAGTGATCTACCAGTGATCTACCACAGACGACCAGTGATCTACCAGTAGATCACGATCTACCTGTTGGACATGCCTGGTGTAGACAATACTGAGTGAGAAGGATCAGTGGGTCTGCCTTGGTATCGGGCGGCTTCCAATGTTTCTCCCCTTGCTGCTCAGATAGGAGTGGTGAGGAGGCATCAGCAGCAAGGATAAGGAGCATGGGTGCTGTTGGGGCAGTGGCCCATGGCCCCCACTCAGGAAAAGGGCCCCAAACGCCATGGGACTGGCTCATGAGATGTTGAAGCTACTGAAGCTATGAGGTGGTGGCTTCCATAGGACCATTGAGCCTGAAATTGTCTAGCTGCACCTCTGATCCACAGCAGCAGGACCAGGATGCTCCAGCGATGGTCAACTAAGACATTTAACTAGGACATGGGCCTCAGCAGGCAGCCAAGACTGGCGACTCCTTATGCCAGACCTGCATCGAGGTCTACCAGGCTTCCCTCCACCTTTGTAGCATTCCAGGAAAAGAGAGCCCACAGAATTATCATAATGGTGAGACCGGGTTGGCGGTGGTTTTGTACGCCCCAGTGTGAAGCCAGCACAACATGTCTCTGTGTGCCTCGCGCATGGAGACACACCAAGACAACCTTCTCTTTCAGTGGAGGTTAGGCGACGCAACTGCAGGGATGGCGGCAGAATTCCTGGCACTCGTCAGAATGTAAGGAGAGCCTGGCTCACCTAGTCCAGCATCTCACAGTGGCCAACCAGATACCCTAATGGGAAGCAGGACCTCATGCCCTCCAATATTTATCCAGTGAAAATAGAGATGTCCTATTCCATACCATCGTTCAGCCCGGACACTGAGGTCCAGCGCCGAGGGCCTTCTGGCGCTTCCCTCGCTGTGCGAAGTGAGGTTACAGGGAACCAGGCAGAGGGCCTTCTAGGTAGTGGCACCTGCCCTGTGGAACACCCTCCCACCAGATGTCAAAGAGAACAACAACTACCAGACTTTTAGAAGACATCTGAAGGCAGCCCTGTTTAGGGAAGCTTTTAATGTTTAATAGACTATTGTATTTTAATATTCTGTTGGAAGCCACCCAGAGTGGCTGGGGAAACCCAGCCAGATGGGCAGGGTATAAACAAAAAAATATTATTATTATTATTATTATTATTATTATTATTATTATTATTACCCTCCAACGTTTCTGAAAATAGGGACGTCCTAAGGAAAAGCAGGACATTTGGGGATCAAATCAGAAACCAGGGTGGCTTCTGTAAATCCAGGACTGTCCCTGGAAGATAGGGACACTTGGAGGGTCTGGGACATGAGTGCAACAGCCGCCTCTCTACTGAATATCTAGGTGGGTGAGGGTACCTTCAATTAAAGATAAATAAATATTAAGAAGATTGTGCATGCAGCTTGCAGGTGGCCTGTCCACCTCCGCTCTCCTCTCCCAATTAACCTCCATTTCCAGGGCCTACCCTGTGACACCACAAGGGGCTTCCTCCCTGTTACATCACCAGGGGCTGCCTGTAGGCTTTTGCACCTTGAAATCTCAGGGTCTGGGATACCCCTGACCAGGACCGGTGCTGGCAATTTTGGCGCCCTAGGCGAGGGGGCGGGCCATGTGACGTCATTGCGTATGACGCACGTTGCGGAGCGGTGCCCCGCCCCCTGCCCGGCCGGGCGCCCCCCGCCTCCACGGTTTGCTTGCTCCGCCGCTGGTTGGGGCGGCGGCGGGGCGCAGGCTGGCCAGTGCCCCCTCCATTTTGGCGTCCTCGCCGCCGCGGTTTTCGCCCCAACCTGCTTGCTCCGCTGCTGGTTGGGGCGGCACCGGGCGGCAGGTGGCGGGGGGCAGGCTGGCCAGCGCCCCCTCCATTTTGGCGCCCTAGGCAATTGCCTAGTTCGCCTAAATGGACGCGCAGGCCCTGCCCCTGACCTGGCCACCCTACTGGAGACAGGAGCCGTACGCAAGTAGCATTGTTTGGAGCGGGAAGCTGGCTAATGGGCAGTGAATCAAGTGCCTACATCAGACGGAAAGCGTCACATAGGAAAGAAGGACGGCGTTAGAGAGGCTTGTGAAATTCTTCTTCTCCTTTGAATGCATTCTGGGGCCTTGCTGTCCACGGGAGCTAAACCGCCCGATCTGTCGTGATTTGAGTTACCTTTCCTTCCCGTCTCGTTCCCTTAAAACCGGGGATCAATCTTTCGTTTTATAAGCACAGGATGACGGAACAGCGATTGCAGTTCCACAGACATTGCTTGAAGCAGGAGAAACCCTGAATGATTTCCCATTATATATTTGGCTAAGGTGCAGGTGGGGGAAAGAAAAATGAACCAATCATATAATGAATTCCCTTCCCGGGTCCCAGGACATCATGATGATTGATATTTATGGATTTTTCTTTTCTTTAAAAGAGAGAGAGAGAGAAGAATAAGAAAAGCCTACTCTGCGCCGTGAGCCGATGGATGTGAAATGTATTGCCTAACTCTTGGTTCCTGCTTGAGTTTTGTTGCCTGGTAGACTCCAGCTACAGGCCTAAATAGCTCAACTCTTGAGTTGAGTGGCACAATTATTTGCTCTGCAAACACCCATCTGAAATCACACGCTGTGAGAAATATCAAACCGCGTGTAAGAGACACGAAGTGGGTTTTCTATTTACCGTATTTTTCGCTCTATAAGGCGCACCTGACCATAGGACGCACCTAGTTTTTAGAGGGGGAAAGCCCCGGTTTTTTGAGGATCAGCTCAAATTTCTGCAGCTTCTTTTGCAAAGGAGAAAAGCCCCATCTTTTGAGGATCAGCTCAAAGTTGTTGAGCTTACTTTGTAAAGGGAAAAAACCCTGTTTTGTGGGGTATAACTCACAGTTCTGCAGCTTCAGGAAAGGGAGCCATTTCTACAGTTTCCAGACAGATAATCTAATCCGCCAGTCACATGTCGCTGGGGAAACAGCCTCCCTCTGCAAGGGGGCGGGGCTGGAATCTCTCTCCCTTATCTCTCTCCCCAATCGTTTGCTGAGCAGCTGCTCAGCGGGCTTCCTTTCAACAGTTCAGCTCCAGGGACCACACATTCGCTCCATAAGACGCACAGACATTTCCCCTTACTTTTTAGGAGGAAAAAGGTGCGTCTTATGGAGCGGAAAATACGGTAATTCCCATGCGCATCAAGAGAAGACAAAATGGTGGTGTCCGTAGCTCACCCCTGTGATATCAAAATGTGCCCTGGCCAAAGAAAGCTGGCCCCCGCAATTCGTTTTAATCCATTTGTTAAAGGTTTCAGTTGTAAGGTCCTTGTAGGCACTGGCGGAGGAAGGGGGTGCGGTGGATTCGGCACACCCCGGGTGTCATCCCTGGGGGGTGACATCACCGCCCCGCCCCCCTGGGACACTCACCACTCGCTGTGGGCGGCGCCCCCTGGGACGCTTGCCCTGCCCCTGTGGGCAACTAGCCCCGCCCACTGGTGGCTAGCCCTGCCTCCGGGTGCACGGCATATGCGCCGCTCCAGGTGCCAGAGCAGTTATCTCCGCCTCTGCTTGTAGGCAGGGAATCACAAGGTAATTGTGCTTTTCCGTGCGCATTGATTGCACTTATAAATGTATCAATGGCTCTTAGCCACGATGGCTATGCTCTGCCTCCATGCCCAGAGGTAGCAATGCTTCTGAGAGCCAGTGTGGTGTAGTGGTTAAGAGCGGTAGACTCATAATCTGGTGAACCGGGTTCGCGTCTCCGCTCCTCCCCATGCAGCTGCTGGGTGACCTTGGGCTAGTCACACTTCTCTGAAGTCTCTCAGCCCCACTCACCTCACAGAGTGTTTGCTGTGGGGCAGGAAGGGAAAGGAGAATGTGAGCCGCTTTGAGACTCCTTTGGGTAGTGATCAAGTGGGAGATCAAATCCAAACGCTTCTTTTTCTTCTTCTTCTGAATACCAGATTGGAAGAGAAAGAGGTTCAACAGATTGTCAGCATTGGAGCTACAACCCAGATTGGGACTCCAGCATAGGGGGGCTCCAACTCTTTGCACCCCCTTACTTTGGTCTCAATGCAGTTTGCAAGTTCCACTCCATGCCTGCAACTTGCATCGGATGGGAAAGCTCTCATTTTAATCGGAGGGTGGGGGGACTGCAACAAATTGTTGCAGTGTGGCATGTTCCTGTTGTTCAGGTTTGTTGACTTTACGTGTGTGTGTGTGATGCCTATTGGTTTCCAAGGTCTCGCCACCTTCCTATGCACTTGGGCGTGATGTCCTGGACGCGTTTTCTAAACGAAGAACTGCAATTGATTTATTTAAAAGCCCAGTAAATGAAATAATGAATTCGCAGGCGAGGGAGAAACTTTCCACTTGTGGCTAAGCAATGCTCAGAGGCTGGGGGTGATTTGGCCCATGTTTATTCACACTCCTAAGCATCGTGGAAAGTCAACAACCGCACCCCCCCCCAGCAGCCCCTCCTCAGGTCGCTCATCTGGTAAATCTATCACATATTCAAAGAACAGTTGGGGGTCTTCCTCCCCTTTCCCCTTTCCCCCAGAACTTTCTGTGCACAAACTGAACATTGAATATGTGCGTTTAGGTGTGGGGGGCGCATCACAATTCTCGCGAGAATCTCTGCTCAGTTGCTAAAAAGTGTGGAAGTGGAACCCTCTAAAATTGAAAATAGCATCAGGGCTTTCCTTTTAGCTGATCCACACAGAACAACAAACATCGAGCGACGACAGATTGAATCATAGAATCATAGAATTGGAAGAGACCCCAAGGGCCATCCAGTCCAACCCCCTGCCAAGCAGGAAACACCATCCAAGCATTCCTGACAGGTGGCTGTCAAGCCTCTGCTTAAAGACCTCCAAAGAAGGAGACTCCACCCCACTCCTTGGCAGCAAATTCCACTGTCAAACAGCTCTTACTGTCAGGAAGTTCTTCCTAATGTTTAGGTGGAATCTTCTTTCTTGTAGTTTGAATCCATTGCTCCGTGTCCGCTTCTCTGGAGCAGCAGAAAACAACCTTTCTCCCTCCTCTATATGACATCCTTTTATATATTTGAACATGGCTATCATATCACCCCTTAACCTTCTCTCATCCAGGCTAAACATACCCAGCTCCCTAAGCCGTTCCTCATAAGGCATCGTTTCCAAGCCTTTGACCATTTTGGTTGCCCTCCTCTGGACACGTTCCAGCTTGTCAGTATCCTTCTTGATTGTGCTCTGGGAAGAATTTATGTATCAACTCGGTGACAGTGCTTTTGAGGAATGTGTGTGTCTCTGTGTGTGATGGGATCGGAACCACAATGTATAGGGGGTGGGATGTTATTTCTTCCCCCACCAGGCTGCCCCCCCCAAAAGACCCCAACATAACAACTTTGCAGCGTGTGCATGTGTTAAATCCTCGCCCTGTGCCTCATAGTGCCCAAATCCTGATTCACCCCAGTCAGCAACTACAGCCGTACCTTGGAAGTCAAATGGAATCCATTCCGGAAGTCCGTTCGACTTCCAAAACGTTGGGAAACCAAAGCACAGCTTCTGATTGGCTGCAGGAAGCTCCAGCAGCCAATCAGAAGCCGCGGAAGCCGCGCTGGATGTTTGGCTTCCGAAAATTGTTTGAAAACCCAAACACTCACTTCCGTTTTTCGATCGCTCGGGAGCTGATTTGTTTGGGAGCCAAGGCATTTGAGATCCAAGTACAACTGTACTTTTAAAGAATAGCAGCCACATTAAATGCATTCATTCACTTAATATATCAGCTTATTTCGTCCCCCATAAGACTAGAATTTGGAGTCAGCCAATGAAACCGGTAAAAGATTTGGAATGGATACAAGAAAGGAACCCCCCCCCCCCCAAAAAAAACACACACCAGGTCATCAGATTTAGCAGCCCAGGATGTGCCAAAATAACTTGTCACACCTTGGGGGTACTGGGAGAAATTTGCACCAAAATGCTGCTGAATTTTCATGAGGACTAAGAACAACAAATGCTGCAAACTTGATGTGGAAATGTGGAGACCTGAACATAAGATTGGAACAATAAGAAATGGAAATAAACTGAATGTGACCCATTTGCCCAGCACTACGGCCTAAGGATGGGGAGAAAAGTGATTCGGTTGAACATTTGAAAGTTCACGTTGACTTTCCGAAACAATTTGCAAATTGAAATTTGCATTTCTCCGGATTACGCAATGCCATTCCGCAGCCTAGCAGTGTGTGCAGAAACATGTTGTATCCGGGGAAATTGCATTGCAATTATTTATTTGTTTTAACAAAATCTGCACGCTGCTTAAGTGTAAAAACAAACCTACCTCTAATCAATTTACAAGAAGAATAATTATACATATTGGGAGGATTTTGCACTGAAACGCTGGTGAATTTTCATGGGGATGTTTCCCCCCCCTCTTAATCGCAAAGGGATGTGGAAATGGGAAAGCTGAACTGAAGAAACGAGAAGCCGAGGGAATTTAAAAAAATATGGACATATTCGCTCACGATTCACTAATTCGTTGCGTAAATGTGCAGCTCCTGGCCTGAGATTGGTCCGCTGCAACCTTAAGGTGGATCACGCTAACAGGGCTGGGAAACCTGGGATGTTGGTGAACTTCTGCCACGTTTTTAAAAACCTGGTGTGCACCCACCTCATCCTTATCCCTCATGTCCCCCCCCCCACATTTTTTTTATTGATTTTTACAATTTTTAAGCACATAACATAACGGTTAAATTTCCATACTTCCCCCCTCTCACTGTGGGAAGCAACATTCTTCCCCCTCTCTCACAAGGGTAGTCACAATCATTTTACATTTAACCTTACTAACAGTGTTTAATATCATTGCTTGGGCCTGGCCCAATTCTGTGGGCCAGGCTTCCCTTCATTTCTCAATTTCGTATTTCGATTGACTTCCTCAAGTCCCCCTCTGTTGATTTCATTATCTATCCTCTCTAACAGTTTTCATGCTCCTAGCTTTAAAGTAACCTAAAAAACAAAAAAATCATTTTACTTAAAACAACTCCTTTTTCCAAACCTCAGCATCATACCGGTAGTACTTCTGATCCCTCCGTATAACCTTATCAAATTCCCTTGTTGTTCAGTCGTGTCCGACTCTTCGTGACCCCATGGACCAGAGCACGCCAGGCCCTCCTGTCTTCCACTGCCTCCCTCAGTTTGGTCAGACTCATGTTGGTAGCTTCGAGAACACTGTCCAACCATCTCATCCTCTGTCATCCCCTTCTCCTTGTGCCCTCAATCTTTCCCAACATCAGGGTCTTTTCTAGGGAGTCTTCTCTTCTCATGAGGTGGCCAAAGTACTGGAGCCTTAACCTCAGGATCTGTCCTAGTGCAGCGTTTCCCAACCGGTGTGCCGCGGCACAGGAGTGTGCCACAAGCCACCGGCTCCTGTGCCGCGGGAAGACACCGGCTGCTGTGCTTCCGGGTCGGTCCGGGCTTCCCGCGCCGACCGCCGCCTTCACGGGGCTGCCGGGCGTTTCGCCCGCTGCCTCTGCCGCCCCGGTCTTCCGGGTCGGTCCGGGCTTCCCGCGCCGACCGCCGCCTTCGCGGGGCTGCAGGGCGCTTCGCCCGCTGCCTCTGCCGCCCCGGTCGTGGTCGGGGACGGGCGGGAGGTGCCGGTGCCACCGGGCTCGCTCGGGGCCGGGTGGAGGTGCTGCCGGGGGGCTGGGCGCTGGAGGGGGGCGGGCGCCTGGCCCGCCGATCTCCCGCTCCATTTTTGCCCGCCTGGGTCCTTCCCCTCCCTCCCGCCAGGGCGCGCGGACACCCCGCCCCCCGGGTCGGGGTGCATGTGGTGGTGGTGTGCCGCGAGATTTTTTTCGTGGGGCAGGTGTGCCGTTGCCCCGAGGAGGTTGGCAAACACTGTTCTAGTGAGCACTCAGGGCTGATTTCTTTAACAATGGATAGGTTTGATCTTCTTGCAGTCCATGGGACTCTCAAGAGTCTCCTCCAGCACCAGAATTCAAAAGCATCAATTCTTTGGCGATCAGCCTTCTTTATGGTCCAGCTCTCACTTCCGTACATTACTACTGGGAAAACCATAGCTTTAACTATATTCCCTTTAATATAGATAAATTTGTTAAACCATAGCTTTAACAAATTCCCTTACTCCAACCTAATTTAGAACCACCCTCATCCCTCTTGAGTCTCAGGGCCCACCTTTCGGAGGGAGCTCCGGAAAAAAACAACCATTTTTTGGGGGGGGTGGGGAGCAGTTAGGTAACGGTGGAAAAGGGAGCGAGAAGGGAGCCATTGACACCTCCTGCCCCCTTTGGCATGGAATTTCCCTGGCCATTAATGGGACAGGGGCTCCGGTGCATCGTAAATTGGACAACTTATGCCGTGGTGCCGACAGGTGCCTTTGATCTGGACACGCTGCCTTGCCACAAACAGGAAAAGGAAGAGGTGATTTTTCATGGGTTACTTGCTCCCTCCAGCCTCCCAAGTTTTCCACTCGGCTGGAACTTTGACAGCGGCTGATCATCCATCAGGGGGCTTCCCCCCTTTCCTCTCGCCTCCCGCGCCGACCACCTCTAGGAACCCAGCCTCTGTCCGTTGGCTGCCCTTAATGGTCCGGACTTCCTCTTTTCACACGGACCCCGGAAAGGTTTCCCACCCCTCGGTTCCCTTGGGTGAGCCCCGTCAGGGGAGGTTGCCTCTGGAGCCCGCCTGGGAGGAGAGGGGAGTCAAAAGGTGAGGAGGAGGGACAGGAAGGCAGCTGAAGGGATGGAGGAGTCGAGGCAACTGAAGCAAAGCTGGGAAGAAAGACCCAGGGAACAAAGTTCAGAGCCCAGGAGGAGAAAAGACTTTGCTGAACAGCAGGAACAGGGAGAGGAAAAAGCCAGCAGCAGTCTTGCCCCCCAAATGCATGTCTCTTTTTTTGGCAAATGATTTTTATTGGTTTTAATAATAATAATAATAATAATAATAATAATAATAATAATAATAATTTATTTATACCTTGCCCATCTGGCTGGGCTTCCTCAGCCACTCTGCGCGGCTTCCAACAAAATTTTAAAACACAATAATTCATCAAACATTAAAAGCTTTCTAAACAGGGCTGCCTTCAGGTATTTTCTGAATGTAGGATAGTTGTTTATCTCTTTAACCTCTGCTGGGAGGGCGTTCCACAGGGCGGGCGCCACTACCGAGCAGGCCCTCTGCCTGGTTCCCTGTAGCTTTGCTTCTTGCAGGGAGGGAACCGCCAGAAAGCCCTCGGCGCTGGATCTCAGTGTCCGGGCTGAACGATGGGGGTGGAGACGCTCCTTCAGGTATACTGGACCAAGGCCGTTTAGGGCTTTAAAGGTCAGCACCAACACTTTGAATTGTACTCGGAAATGTACTGGGAGCCAATGCAGGTCTTTCAGGGCTGGTGTTATATGGTCTCGGCAGGCACTCCCAGTCACCAGTCTAGCTGCCGCATTCTGGATTAGTTGTAGTTTCCTTCAAAGGTAGCCCCACGTAGAGCGCATTGTAGTAGTCCAAACGAGAGATAACCAGAGCATGCACCACTCTGGCAAGACAGTCTGCGGGCAAGTAGGGTCTCAGCCTTCATACCAGATGGAGCTGATAAACAGTTGCCCTGGACACAGAATTAACCTGCGCCTCCATGGACAGCTGCGAGTCCAGAATGACTCCCAGGCTGCGCACCTGGTCCTTCAGGTGCACAGTTACCCCATTCAAGACCAGGGAGTCTTCCACACCTCCCAGCCTCCTGTCCCCCAAAAACAGTACTTCTGTCTTGTATAATCACATTACGTAACATCGTACCCTCTTATTTTATCTCTTTGGCTCAACTGAGCCTAACGAATTCCCTCCCTCCCATCTGACGGTTTACAAAATTAAACTTTACACCTTTACATTTCGCTTCGTTTCCTATCCTTGTTATAGCATTACCTAAAATATTATATTGGGATGCGGGTGGCGCTGTGGGTTAAACCACAGAGCCTAGGGTTTGCTGATCAGAAGGTCGGCGGTTCGAATCCCCGCGACGGGGTGAGCTCCCGTTGTTCGGTCCCTGCTCCTGCCAACCTAGCAGTTCAAAAGCACGTCAAAGTGCAAGTAGATAAATTGGTACCGCTCCGGCAGGAAAGTAAACGGCATTTCCGTGCGCTGCTCTGGTTCGCCATAAGCGGATTAGTCATGCTGGCCACATGACCTGGAAGTTGTCTGCGAAAAATGCCGGCTCCCTTGGCCAGCAAAGCGAGATGAGCGCCGCAACCCCAGAGTCGTCCGCGGCTGGACCTAATGGTCAGGGGTCCCATTACCTTTAAAATATTATATTACTCAACCTTAATGTATTTTTAACATCTTTTTTATTTTTTGTTGGGGAGACCCAGCCAGATGGGCGGGGTACAAATAATAAATTATTATTATTATTATTATTATGAATGGGTAGCAATTTCATCTTACAAATCTTCAGATAACCCTGCTAATGAGGTTAATTGCTTGCAGTTGTCTTCCAAATATAATATAAATTTGTCCCAGTCCTTTTGGAATGCTTGGTCTCGCTGGTTCTGGATTCTTCCCGTCAGTTTCGCCATTTCTGAAAAGTCCATCAACTTCATCTGCCACTCTTCTTTGGTTGGTAACCCCCAAATGCTTCCCCCCCCTGAGAATCCTGGGAGCTGTAGTTTGTTAAGGGTGCCAAGACTTGCTGGGAGACCCCCCCCCCATTCCCCTCCCAGAGCTACGGTTTCTGGAGCAAGAATTAAATACGTAATATTAAAATGGCCTTTCTTTAAAGCAAATGAGAAGCAAGGCACGAATCTTAGTGGAAGTAGCCTACGGAAGCATTTTGTTATTAGGGACAATATTGGCAAAACTGTGTATTATTATTCTTACATTTATTTTTATCCCGCCTTTCCCCCAAGGAAGGGACTCAAGGCGGCTTGAACAAATGAAAACAACGAAGTTAAAATACAAACAGCTAAAAGGACATTTTAAAAAATGTAATTAAACTCTAATTTTACACACACACCCCTAGTAAAAGGCAACTGATAAAATCAGCACAGCACATAAGGCAAAGTCGCATTGAAATAACCTGTACAGTTGGCGAAATTTGCACCAAGAAGCTGACAATATTCTGCGCAGGCTTTTCTAAAATCGCAAACCGTTGTGTAAAGGTTGGAAACCAAATACAGTGGTCCCTCGACTTATGAAGTACTCGACATCCGAATTTTTCGACTTACGAATGAAAAAAAGTGGCTGCACGCCTACGAATTTTTCGACATCCGAATGGAAATCGTTGCCGGTTTAGATGCGGTTTCCTCGACTTACGAATTTTAGATGCGGGTTTTTCTGACTTACGATTTTTTCCGAATATTTTTCTCCCAATGCATTCCTATGGGAAATCGACTTACGATTTTTTTCGACCTACGAATGTCCATTCAGAACGGATTAAATTCGTAAGTCGAGGGACCGCTGTACTGGGGAAATAAAGAAAACTGAGAGAAATTGAAGGATTCCTCCATCTCAGCCTACTGCTGCTGGGGGCAGAGTTCTCAAACCACACCAGTTATCTTCCAAAGTCGTCCTTTCAAATTTGGGTCCTTGTGTGGGCACCCAGGAAAGCCCCAATTGCAACTAAAATGACTCCAGGTGGGATGTTTGGAAGCCAGAGCCCAAAGATAGCCAGGCAGAGCAACACAGGGTCTCTGCAAGCCAATGATCTGACCTGGTATGTGTCGCCTTCATAGGTATATGCAATTATTTTCCGGGATTCTCTCCCCCCCCCCCACCGGTTTCCTCCTAATAAACATGCTTCCAGAATCTCGCCAGCAAATCTTGAATAGGCCTAGTGTGCCTCCCCCCTTCCCCCCCTCTCTTTCTCCACCGTTCCCTTCCCTCCCGGATGGAATTAGCCCTTTCCTAACACAGAGCACAGAGAGCGTTGCTTAGCGCTATTGGGTCGAATCCATTCTATTGACAATATCAATTTGTGCAATTCCTGCATTAGGATTTTTGTTGCCAACCCGCGTTTGAAAGGAGCGGCCGACCCCCATTAGCGCCTTAATTGTGGTTAAAGCACTGAGCAATTCAGATACCAGCTCTGTCCGTGCCACGGAGGGGCCTCGCCATGTGACAGAGAAATCAATACTCATTGAGGTCCCCAAGTATAGGGGGGTGTGCGGGGGGGGGGAGCCGTCTCTTATTTTTTCTTATGCGGCTTTCGGCTGGTTAATGTATCTGCCAGACTTCTCTCTCCCTGCTTCAGCGGCGTTGAACAGGGGAGAAAGTTTTCCAGGATGAACAACATCAAACACAAACAGAATCTCTCAGAAAAAGTAAGGATATAATAATAATAATAATAATAATAATAATAATAATAATAATAATAAATAATCTATATATATAAAATCGTTCAAGTTGGATGTTTGTTAACAATCGCCTTTCTCCGTAACCCCTTGATCGATTCCGTTCAAATTTGGACACAACGTTCCATACCCATATGGGAGTGATCATATGTACTTACATTGCACAAATACCACACCTTTCCCAGGTAAAAATGTGATTTTGTGCAAAAAATATATAGCGCCCTCCAGTGGACGTTAAACAGCACAGCACAAACCTCATAGACTAAAATAGTAGTAATAAACAGTTGTAGAAACGAAGACAAAAACGGGAGGGGCAAACGGAGAACACATAGACTGAACTTCAACAAGATAAGGTGTAAGTAAACATACGCTTTCTCTTTCATACTGTATCTTACTTTTCCATTTCACCAAATCAGCCACAGCAAGGCGTGGCCGGGTCAACTAGTAATAATAATTATTTATTTATTTATAAGTGCTGTCCTGTGTTTCCTAGACTCAAGGAAGGGAACTTAAAAGTCATCTAGTCCACTCTAGGCAGCTGAATGCAACAAATTAGAATCATGGAATTATAGAGTTGGAAGGGATACCCAAAGGTCATCCAGTCCAACCCCCCTGCAACGCAGGAATCTCAGGTAAAGCATCCATGACAGAAGGACGTCCAACCTCCATTTGAAAACCTCCAAGGAAGGACAGTCCACCACCCCTTGTGGGAGTCTGTTCCACAGTCGAACAGCTCCAACTGTCACAAAATTCTTCCTGATGTTTAGTCGGAATCTCCTTTCTTGCAATTTGAATCCATCAGTTCAGGTCCTACCCTTCAGACCAAGAGAAATGAAGCTTTCTACATCTTCCACGTGACAGCTCTTTGGAGATTTGAAGATGGATATCATAAATTGTTCTCATTTCTATACACTACAGAGTTGTTGTGAGGATAAAATGGAAGGGGAAGAGCTTCATAGGCCGCCTTGAGCTCCTTTGGGAGGAAAAAGGCAAGCTACAAATGTAATCACACATTTAAAAGCGATAGCCACGGCACAAATGTAAAACGGGACAAGATGAGTTACCTGAGTGTCGAGGCTGAAAGGGGGGGATGTGGTAGTGGCCCAAAGGGCCACAATAAATGTGATAATGTGCATTCCTAAAAATCCTTTTCTGCGCTTCTATTAGAGAAGTTATGGTAACCTGTTGCTTTATGAAACTGATGATTTTCCAAGTTGCCGCCCCCCATTGGGGCAGAAGTAGAGCTAATACAGTCATACCTCCATGAACATCCGCCCCCTCGATTGTCCATTTCGGCGGATGTCCACGGCAAACCCGGAAGTACTGGAATGGGCTACTTCTGGGTTTGCCGCTTCGCGCATGCGCAGAAGCGCAAAACCGCTCCATACGCACGTGCAGAGCGACGCTCTATCGAGCGTCTCTTTCGTCAAGCATCCAGGGCTCCGGAACGGATCCTGGACGCTCGACGAGGTACCACTGTATGTGAATCACAAAGATACAGCTCATAAGCTAGGACATAAGTTGATACATGGTGCAAATGGCTACACGTGACACAGGCTCCCAACATGCATGTAACAGATCATGGTGAGAATCAAAGCTTAGTCAGCAATGCTTATTGCGCATGCGTATTAAACATGAAATGAGTTAATGATGTACATGATTGGTGGAAATTGAAATCCTTTGTTTGAAATCATAGAATCATAGAGTTGGAAGAGACCACAAGGGCCATCCAGTCCAACCCCCTGCCAAGCAGGAACACCATCAAAGCATTCTTGATAGATGGCTGTCAATCCTCTGCTTAAAGACCTCCAAAGGAGGAGACTCCACCACACTCCTTGGCAGCAGATTCCACTGTCGAACAGCTCTTACTGTCAGGAAGTTTAGGTGGAATCTTCTTTCTTGTAGTTTGAATCCATTGCTCCGTGTCCGCTTCTCTGGAGCAGCAGAAAACAACCTTTCTCCCTCCTCTATATGACATCCTTTTATATATTTGAACATGGCTATCATATCACCCCTTAACCTTCTCTTCTCCAGGCTAAACATACCCAGCTCCCTAAGCTGTTCCTCATAAGGCATCGTTTCCAGGCCTTTGACCATTTTGGTTGCCCTCCTCTGAACATGTTCCAGCTTGTCAGTATCCTTCTTGAACTGTGGTGCCCAGAACTGGACACAGTATTCCAGGTGGGGTCTGACCAGAGCGGAATACAGTGGTACTATTACCCTTGATCTAAATGTTATAAATACCACCGACCTGACCCTTGGGCGGGGTTGCAGTTTTGCGAAACGATCCGACTGTAACCTATTGCCTAGCAAGAAACAACAATGGACTCCTGGACTCCTAACTCCCCTTGTCTCTGAGCTTTATTGGCGTAAACTCAGAAGAAAAGCCATTTTTGGCTTACAACAGTTTGGCAGTCAATCATTCTTCACAGGGAACTCTGGGAGTTGTAGTTCTGGGAGGGGAATGAGGGGGTCTCCTAACAACTCTCAGCACCTTTAACAAACTACAGCTCCCAGGATTCTTTGGGAGAACCCCAAAGGGGCATCATAGGTGTCCCTGTTCTGTGAAATGCCCTTCCGTCTGCCATACATGATGCAGCAACCATTAGAGGCGTCAGGCGTCTTGTAAAGATGTATATTTTTGCCCAGACTTTTTCTGCTTTACGCATGCGAATCCTCCAAATGCCTATCCTATTTGGGTTTTTTATATCCTTTCATGCCGCTGCTTTATTGGTTTCAGGCTGCATTTCTTTTTTAGTACTATTGATTGTTGTACACCGCTGAGAGATTTTTAAAACATTAAGTGCTTTACAAATGCCTTAATGTGAAGGAATAAATAAAACTTCCCATAGTGCCCTGGGGCACCTGATGTGGCGTGTCTCCAAGGCATTGTGGGAGATGTAAAATGGCAGAAGGAAGGGCCGCCATGTTGATTTCCCACTTTGCCACAGACCAACTGTATGTCAGCACTCTGAGGCATTGTGGGAAATTTGTAATTGTCGCTTGTAGTTGGCTACTGTCCACCCCTCATGTCAGATGTTAGCGCCAGAGGGTCCTAGTGGGGCAAGAGCAGACCATCTGCTAGTGAAGGATGCAGGATATTGATTGATGTGGGGACATTACAGACTCCATGTTAATAATTAATAAATAAATAAATAAATAAATAAATAAATAAATAAATAAATTTGTTATTTATACCCCACACATCTGGCTGGGTTTCCCTAGCCACTCTGGGCGGCTTCCAACAGAATATTAAAAAACACGATAATACATCAAACATTTAAAACTTCCCTAAACAGGGCTGCCTTCTAATGTCTTCAAAAAGTCAGAGAGTTGTTTATTTCCTTGTCATCTGATGGGAGGATGTTCCACAGGGTGGGCGCCACCACCGAGAAGGCCCTCTGCTTGGCTCCCTGTAACCCCACTTCTCACAATGAGGAAACCGCCAGAAGGCCCTCGGAGCTGGACCTCAGTGTCCAGGATGAACAATGGGGGTGGAGATGCTCCTTCAGGTATACTGGGCTGAAGCCGTTTGGGGCTTTAAAGGTCAGCACCAACACTTTGAATTGTGGTCAGAAACGTACTGGGGGCCAATGTAGGTCTTTCAGGACCGGTGTTATATGGTCTCGGCAGCCGCTCCCAGTCACCAGTCTAGCTGCCGCATTCTGGATTAATTGCAGTTTCCGCGTCACCTTCAAAGGTAGCCCCACGTAGAGCACATTGCGGTAGTCCAAGCGGGAGATACCCAGAGCATGCACCACTCTGGCGAGGCAGTCTGTGGGAGGGTCTCAGCCTGCTTAAGGTAAAGGTAAAGTGACCCCTGACCATTAGGTCCAGTCGTGACCGACTCTGGGGTTGCGCGCTCATCTCGCATTATTGGCCGAGGGAGCCGGCGTACAGCTTCCAGGTCATGTGACCAGCATGACTAAGCGAACCGGAGCAGCGCACGAAAACGCCGTTTACCTGCCCGCTGCAGCGGTACCTATTTATCTACTTGCACTTTGACATGCTTTCGAACTGCTAGGTTGGCAGGAGCAGGGACCGAACAACGGAAGCTCACCCCGTCGCAGGGATTCGAACCGCCGACCTTCTGATCGGCAAGCCCTAGGCTCTGTGGTTTAACCCACAGCGCCACCCGCGTCAGCCTGCGTACCAGATATTAAATTATATCATATTCACGGCAACCCACTCACACATGAAAGTCATCACTTGACGCTGCGGTCCTCAAGTGAGGAACGCCGCCGTGTGTGAACCAGCCCTCCATAGCAACATAATGTAGGAAAACAGGCCCTTTTAGAGATAACGGGGAATTTGCCCACACTCTCTCTCTCTCCCCCGCACACACATTATCTGGCAAGAGGTGTAGCGAGGAAGATAAAGCATCTTTGAAACCAGATCTTTCAATTAGAAATGACAGAGTCGCATCCCTTCAAGAGCAGCAGGCTTTAATGAATTTTGTATGAATAGAAGCTGTTTGTATTCTGAAGTACCGGCAGACTGTGTTCTCTTCAGGGACCCCCTGCGCTCTCGGATCTATATCCTATTGATATCAAATGGGAGTGGTGTTCATGGATCAAGGAGGGGGGAGGACACTAACGGGGCCTGGGAGGGTACACACACTCCAGCGTATCTGAGGTGGGGTGCTTAGTATAACAATTTAATTACAAGCGAAATTGCCGCATCTCTGATAATGTCACATACATTGCAGGGAGGAGGGAAGCTAATTGGGGCATGGTGGGGGGAAGGACGGAAGGGGAGGAAGAGACGGAGGGAGGAAGAAAGGAAGGAAGAATTCCGCTAAAAAGGAATGGTACTAAGGTGGACCTGTTCATTCCAAGCTACAACCAAGGACTTTTCAGCTGACGGAAATAATTTTTCTTAGCAACCCATTTTGAGTAGGCTGACCACTTCTGAATTTCTAATAATAATAATAATAATAATAATATTTTATTTATACCCCAGTTTTCAAAGGTGGTCACAGAAAAGTGCAAAAATGTTTTGCAGTGCAATTTTGGTTCAAAGACCTGAAACTTTATGGACATAAGAACATAAAAAGAGCCTGCTGGATCAGGCCCATAGCCCTTGTAGTCCAGCATCTCAGAGGGGCCAACAAGTTGCCTGTGGGGAACCAACAAGAAGGACCCAAACACAAGATCACTCGCCCCTCACCATGAAGTTGTTTCAATAAGCACCACGCTTTTAACATTGGGGGGGGGGGGCGGTACTGGTACTGTGTAGCCTTGAGAACCCCCCCCCCAAAAAAAGTATTATTAATACTTCGAGCGGGTAACACAAATTAAAACAAAAGGAATCACAAGACAGAGAAGCCAGTAGGAGAACACTTCAATCTCCCAGGACACTCTATACAAGATCTCAAAGTAGCTGTCTTATTGCAAAGGAATTTCAGAAATAGACTGGAAAGAGAAGTTGCTGAATTGCAACTGATTACCAAACTTAAAACCATGGAGAGACCTGGTCTGAACAAAGACATTGGATTCTTATCTCATTATACATGACAAAGCTATTTTTAGCCATCTCACCCCTTGCTTTTTCCTGCAAGACCAATTGCAGTTGTTAACAGCCGTCAATAGGTTTACTACAGCTATCAGCCTTTCACCCATTCCCACCACCCTTCTGAGTAATACCCCTCCCCACCCTCTCACTATATATAAGGGTCTGGTGACTTCTGTTTCAGTGTATCTGAAGAAGTGTGCATGCACACGAAAGCTCAGACCAAGAACAAACTTAGCTGGTCTCTAAGGTGCTACTGGAAGGAATTTTTTTATTTTGTTTCGACAAATTAAAACAGCACAGGTAAGATACAGAAGGCCACAAACAGATAATAGTTAAAAAGCGGTTTTAACAGAATCAAAACAATATAAAAGCATAAATCTGTTAAAATACATTATTATTATTATTATTATTATTATTATTATTATTATTATTATTATTATTTATTGAATTTATATACCGCCCTATACCCGGGGGTCTCAGTACAGTTCACAGAAGAAAATCAAGATATACAGGAAAACCACAAAATAAAACAACAACCCAATAACCCCCCCCCCGATAATATAAACAGCACAGCTCTATTTAAAAGCCCATCCCTTAGAAAAAGAGTCAGTTCCCAGAAGCCTATCAGAATAAGACATCCAATGAAAGGACAGCAAGGAGGGAGACAGTCTGGCTTCTCTAGGGAGGGAGTTCCAGAGTCTGGGAGCAGCCACCAAGAAGGCCCTGTCCCATGTCACCACCACACATGCCTGGGAGGGTGGGGGGACTGAGAGAAGGGCCTCCCCCAAAGATCTCAGAGCCCGGGCAGCCTTGTATGGGACAATACGGTCCTTGAGACAGCCTGGACCTAAGTTGTATAGGCTGCTGGGTCCAACAAACCCTGATGGACCAGCTTCCACCATCCCTGACCACTGGCCATGCTGGCTGGGACTGGGGGAAGCTAGAGTCCAAGAACATCTGGAAAACCCTTATTTCCTCGCCCCTGTCCAGCCGGCTATTCATCAGGCCTGGATCTAAGGGAAAGGATGTAACTGGATCTAGGAACGAGGGGTTTCCAGAGGGCCGAGGAGGGGGAGGAAATGCCTTTCTCCTTAGCCAACCAGGGGCCACGGATTCAAGTCTTACGGGTCACCCGTGGCCTCTAAAGGCGATTCCGAACGAGAGAGGCGCGGAGACAGGAAAGCGTATTATTTGCGCTTGAGTTAGAAAGGCAATAAAAAGCCCGCAGACCCCTGTCACGCAGGACAAAGCTGGCGTATTTATTGTTTGCTCATTTAACCTGGTTAATTTTTAATAATGTTGAAATTTTCATTTTAATAATTTAGGTAAATTATTTATTAAAGCGGAGGATAATAAGGGATCAGCACAATTATGAATTGACAGTGTTACCTGCGGCTCCTGGAAAGGTAAGCCTCCCCCCCCCTTTTTTTCTTTCCCCAAGAAGTCCTTGTTATTGGGTAAACATTAAATTAGTTACAAGTTGGCTTCTCATAAAATTACTTTCTCTCCCTCTCTCTCTGAAAGCTTAAGGTGGTCCTTTTATTCTCTCTCCTGGTAAAAGGAAGCAGCGGTTTCGAGTCTATGAGAATGTAATTACTAAGCGTGTATTGGCTTGCAAATTCCTGCCCTAGACCAGGGATGGGGGATCTCCTTCAATCCGAAGGCGACATACCCTTCTCGGGGGCCACATGCCAGAGTTGGGCAGGGCCAGAAGCAAAATAAGGTGCGACAAGAAATGCAAATTCCGCCTCGGCTGGTTTACTGCACACACACGGACAGCCTTCCAGGCAAGGAAGAGGTGTCATCAGAGTTCAAGGACAGGTTGCACCCAGGAACAAATGCTGAAAGAGGTTTCAAAAAAGATCCGGCAACAAGTGTGGTGTGGTGGTAGTCCCAAGGACAAGCAAGAGAGGCAATGAAGGAGCCTCGATCCTCATCCCAGAGTACCCTGAACCTGGTGGTGCCATGGGAGCGGGCTTTGGAGACAGAGGTTAATTGGGAGAGTGGAGCGGAGGAGAGCAGCCTGCCCCCAGAGTGTCTATGCCAGGGGTCAGCAGACTTCCCGCGCCTCGGGCCGGTGTCTCCAGCGCCGAGCCGGAGGGCAGGGGAGCACATGCCCTTACGCGGGCGCACATGCTATTCCGGCGCACTTCCGGGTCGGAGGAGCACTGGAAATAGCTTGTGCGCATGTGTACAGGCCTCCTCTGACCCAGATGTGCACCGGAAATAACGCTTGCGCATTGCGCACAAGCTATTTCCGGTGCTCCTCCGACCCGCAAGTGGGCAGATGTGCAACGCCGGTAAGAGCGGGTGGCAGCAGTGGGCGGTGGGGGTCGCCACGGGCTGGATAAACAAGTCCCTCAGGCCTTATGTGGCCCGCGGGCCTTAGTTTGGGGACCCCTGGTCTATGCTATAATTTTCAGCCAGCTTTCTCCCGCCTGAAGCTTGCAAGTTGCATGCACAGACTTCTTAATGTTGTTACCCGTCTGTCTCGAGAGACAACGGAGTGCACCTCCAAGGGTGAAGCCAAATGGCTGCGTCTGCAGCACCAAAGTGACCTCCCTGGGCCATAAGCCTGGGCAGTGTTTCTGGAGGTCCTGGGCTGCCCAGACGACACAACCTCCCTCTCGGCCTTGCTAGTGCGGTCCAAAGGAAAGCAGAGCAAGACATTGGGCATCAGCTGGGCTTCAGGAGTTGCCGGAAGGAGGCATTACGGACTCCACTCTGGATTTATGTAGGGCTTACGCCTTAGCCTTTTCTTCTCCTGAAGATGTCCTGCAAGGCCATCTTGATCCAAGGTTTAGGATCAGAGTTTTCCTTCTCCTAGAAGAGCTACCTTCCCAGGTGGGTGAGCCCCACCTGCCCCCTCACTTCCTCATGTCTAGAAACTGCCTTCTTAGCCGTTGGCCCCACTATTGATATCGTCCTCTCAATCCACCAGAGCCTGTCTTTGCACACAGGCTAATGGCATGCCACTTTCTTAAATAATAAATAATAAATAATAAATAATAAATAATAAATAATAAATAATAAATAATAAATAATAAATAATAAATAATAAATAATAAATAATAAATAATAAATAATAATTTGTTATTTATACCCCGCCCATCTGGCTGGGTTTCCCTACCCACTCTGGGCAGCTTCCAACAGAATATTAAAAACACGATAAAACAGCAAACATTTAAAACTTCCCTAAACAGGGCTGCCTTCAGATGTCTTCTAAAAGTCAGAGAGTTGTTTATTTCCTTGACATCTGGTGGGAGGGCATTCCATAGGGCAGGTGCCACTACCGAGAAGACCCTCTGCCTGGTTCCCTGTAACCTCAATTCTCGCAGCGAGGAAACCACCAGAAGGCCCTTGGAGCTGGATCTCAGTGTCCGGGCTGAACGATGGGGGTGGAGACGCTCCTTCAGTTATCCTGAGTTGAGGCCGTTTAGGGCTTTAAAGGTCGGCACCAACACTTTGAATTGTGCCCGGAAACGTACTGGGAGCCAATGTAGGTCTTTCAGGATCAGTGTCATATGGTCTTGGCTAGTGTTATCTCTCACCTGAAGGTCCAAGCCCCACCTCTGCCACCTGGAGGGGGCCACAGCAAACCTGGAGACTTCCATAGGTTTGGTAACCCTAGACCAGTGATGGCTAACCTTGACCTTGTTTTGGGACTACAACTCCCATCATCCCTGACCACTGATCCTGTTAGCTAGGGATGATGGGAGTTGTAGTTCCAAAACATCTGGGGTGTCAAGGTTAGCCATCACTGCACTAGACCATGCATAGGCAATCTCGGCCCTCCAGATGTTCTGAGACTACAATTCCCATCATCCCTGACCACTGGGCCTCTTAGCTAGGGATCATGGGAGTTGTAGTCCCAAAACATCTGGAGGGCCGAGTTTGCCTATGCCTGCCCTAGACAGCAGCTCTCTGGGATTTCTCCCCCCCCCCGCCCTACCTGGATTGAACCTGGAACCTTCTGCATGCCAAGCACGCGTTCTGCCGCAGAGCAGCCCTCGGGTTCGCCCCTCCTTTGAGCAGCGAGCCCGACAGGCCAATCCGAGGACGTTGCTTTGACATTCCCAACCAGGGTGGGGGCAGGAAAAGCTTCTCTCCACCACCCCTACCTGCCCCCACCACCCACATTCCAGAGGGGGAAAGGGGTGGGTGGGGGGGACGGCCCACTCCCCTGTCCCTCTCCTGCCATGTTCCCAAGGTGCAAACTAATCACAGATCCCCGGTATTCGCGGCAGCCACCTCTAATTGGCCGTACATTTTCGTCTGGTGTAAGTTCAGCCGTCGTGGCAGCTGCCCCTCCTCCCTCCGGGAATTCTCACCTTCATTATCGCTCTTTACTGCGGAGCGGGGCCGGAGCCTTGGCGGCTTCCAACAAGAGTGCCAAAAGACAGAATATATATATGTATGTATATACGCACATGCAAGGGTGGAGTTTTTCTCCCTTCCTACCCACCCCTTCCTTTCCTCCCCTCTTCCCACCAGTAGTTTCAATTTTAATTACCAGCATCACGACAACTCACATCCTCACCAGGTTGCTTCGCACTAATTAAAGGAAGGCGCAGTTTATGGAAGGGACAGGAGCTCCCCTCCACACCGCTGCCTGGCTCTCATCTATTATTTACTGTCGGTATTGCAAATAATTTCCAATTTAAACAGGCAGAGCTGGACGGCGAGAGGGAGAGGCGAGGAGGAAGCGCAAATGAAGAGCAGGTCGTTGACGGCGTCGGAAGGGGGCCCAAGCATTCGGGGTGGGCTTCTTTCTGGAGGCAATTTCCTCAAGGAAGGGTCAGGGGTCAGGGACCCGACAAGCTGCGAGGATGAAGTGGGCTGGGTCACATTCGCGCCGCAGGTCTGATGCGCTGCGGTGCCGCTTTGAACCGTCGCTGCCGGGGCTAGTTCAAGACGTTTTGCTGCCCGAGGCAAGGGACAAGATGGCGCCCTCGCCCAAGGAACATGTTGTTTAGTTGTTTAGTCGTGTCCAACTCTTTGTGACCCCATGGACCAGAGCACACCAGGCCCTCCTGTCTTCCACTGCCTATCTCTCTCTCTCTCTCTCTCTCTCTCTCTCTCTCTCTCTCTCTCTCTCTCTCTCTATCTATCTATCTATCATCTATCATCTATCATCTATCATCTATCATCTATCTATCTATCTGTTGTTGTTATTTAGTCGCTTAGTCATGTCCACCTCTTTGTGACCCCATGGACCAGAGCACACCAGGCCCTCCTGTCTTCCACTGCCTATCTATCTATCTATCTATCTATCTATCTATCTATCTATCTATCTATCTGCCTGTTGTTGTTGTTATTTAGTCGTTTAGTCATGTCCGCCTCTTCGTGACCCCATGGACCAGAGCACGCCAGGCCCTCCTGTCTTCCACTGCCTCCTGCAGTTTGGTCAGACTCATGTTGGTGGCTTCGAGAACACTGTCCAACCATCTCATCCTCTGTCGTCCCCTTCTCCTTGTGCCCTCCATCTTTCCCAACATCAGGGTCTTTTCTAGGGAGTCTTCTCTTCTCATCAGGTGGCCAAAGTCTTGGAGCCTCAGCTTCAGGATCTGTCCTTCCAGTGAGCACTCCGGGCTGATTTCTTTAAGAATGGAGAGGTTTGATCTTCTTGCAGTCCATGGGACTCTCAAGAGTCTCCTCCAGCACCAGAATTCAAAAGCATCAATTCTTCGGCGATCAGCCTTCTTTATGGTCCAGCTCTCACTTCCATACATCACTACTGGGAAAACCATAGCTTTAACTATACGGACCTTTGTCGGCAAGGTGATGTCTCTGCTTTTTAGGTTTGTCTAGGTTTGTCAATGCTTTTCTCCCAAGAAGCAGGCGTCTTTTAATTTCGTGACTGCTGTCACCATCTGAAGTGATCATGGAACCCAAGAAAGTAAAATTAAGGAACGTACAGAAGTCAATTTGGCTGGTGGTTAATAGAATCATAGAAGTGTAGAGTAGGAAAGGATCTTGAGGGTCGTCTAGTCCAAACCCCTCAATGCAGGAATCTCAACTAAAGCATCCATGACAGATGACCACCCAACCTCTGCTTAAAAACTTCCAAGGAAGGAGAGTCCACAACCTCCCAGGGAAGACCGTTCCACTGTCGAACAGCTCTTACTGTCAGAAAGTTCTTGCTGGTGTTGAGTCAGAACTTCCTGCGCTCTGGAGCAGGAGAAAACAAGCTTGCTCCATCCTCCATGTGACAGGTCTGGACATTTGAAGATGGCTATTATATTGCTTCTCAGCCTCCTCTTTTCCAGGTTAAACATACCCAGCTCCTTCAACCATTGCTCACGATCATCTTGCCCTCCTCTGCACACTTTGAATTTAACTTCAATAGCGGTGGAAGGACAGTATCTTCCAATGCACTTGAGGGCAGCAGGCTGACGTAGGGGATACCCTCCCTGCACCTCAGCATCTGCCGCCTGAGGCAACGGCCTTACTCTGCCTCATCGTAGGGCCGTCCATGGTTATGGCTTCCCCCAAAGGATTATGGGATCTGTGAAAGGAGTTGTTGGGAGGCAATAATTCCCAGAGTTCCCTGGGAAGGGGGAATGATGGGTAAACCACTCATAGCTCTGGGAAGTGTAAACGGACACTTGTGTTTCAGTAGGGTTGCCATATTTCAAAAAGTGAAAATCTAGACACAAAAGTGCTTTGGGGGGAGCTGTTGAGCTTTTTTTGTGAAATCTCCCCAAAAATATTGAGGTTTTGGAGCTGGTTCTTAGGAAATTCGCCCAAAAATCAACATGGTTTTTGGAAATTCCATCCGGACGCTATTTCTTTTTCTTTTTTCTTTTTAATGTATGGAGGGCAACCAAGATGGGTGGGGTCTATTTTACTTAATATATGTAGGGTTTGGTGTCAGTGTTGCTTGTGCAGGTTCTCTGTTGTTTGCTTGTGCTCCTTTGGTGGTGAGAGAGGTTGGGGTTGGCCTAGGGCAGTGATGGCTAACCTTGACACTCCAGATGTTTTGGAACTACAACTCCCATCATCCCTAGCTAACAGGACCAGTGGTCAGGGATGATGGGAGTTGTAGTCCCAAAACATCTGGAGTGTCAAGGTTAGCCATCACTGGCCTAGGGTGTGGTTGTTCATTTGTGATTGGCTGTGGTGGTCTTTGTTTTCATGTGTGAGTGGGGTGGGTAGGTGTTTTGGATCAGGTTAGCCATATTGATTTGTATGCTGTCGGTAGATTTTTGTCCTTGTCTTGTTGGGCTGTGTGTGTGATAAAGGGGAGCCATACTGGGGTGAAGGCGTCTTCTTCTATTTGTCCCAGTGTCTGTTTCAGCTTATTGGTTAATTTTCCTAGTAAGGCTGTTTCCCATACTATTTGGTACCATTGGTCCATGCTTACTCCTGACAGGTCTCTCCAGTGTCTGGCTATGATGCTTCTGGCTGCTGAAAGTAGGTGGGTTATGAGTTCTTTGTGGTGTAAGTGGGAATTATTGTCTTGGAAGATGTTTAGTAGGGCCAATTCTGGGGTGATTTCTAATACTTGCTTGGCTATTTTACATATTTCTCGTATGGTTGTTGTCCAGAATAGTTGGATTTTGGGGCACTCCCACCTATTTCTAATGAAATTCCAGACGTATGGCAGCCCTAGTTTGGGTCTGTGTCCTGTTTCAAAAAGTGTGAATTGAGTAGATTCACTTTTACATGCATATGGGATTGCATTTCTCGCCGCATCCCCTGTTTTTCCATCAAGGAACCCAGTGCTTCCAAGCAATCTCCCAACCAGGCACTGAGCTGCCTGTGTTAGCGTTCTTCTTTGGGGCAGGTGTGGAGCAAACAGTGGAGATTGTTCTCTGCACTTGCCATATAAATTGATAAGGTTTTCACCTCCCTGACTACCAGAATCACCCAGAGTAAATCCATATTCTGATAACTAGAAACACTTTAGTTTCACGGCAGTCCTGGGGCCCTTACGAGTCGCAAGCAGATTTACGGTTTCATATTACGCCCTGCAACAAGACAGCAGGACTTTAAAACTTTTTTTTCCAGTTTCACTAGCCACAGAGGAGCTAACTCTCTGTGTGTTGCATCGTCAGTGCCTCTCGCACGCAGGGGCCTGTGTCAGGCAGCGTAAAAGATTCTCTGCATTATCCATATTCTGCCACTGCCTTTTTGTACGCAGGAAGTTCCTGGAATTCTGCTATCAAACATCGAACAGACTGGTTCTAGCTGTGCTCAGAACACACAGCAGGGATGTTCCATCTGCCGGTTTGGATTTTGGCGGGTTCTAATAATGCATCTGTTGATATTATAAATTCTTCACTTTAACTGGATGTTTCCATGCGAGTGTGGGGATTTTTTCTCTCTCTCTCTCAGTTTTTCTGCATCATGGTTTTTGTAGTACTGTCATACCTTGGAAGCTGAACACTTTGGCACTCGTACATTTTGGCTCCCGAACACTGCAAATCTGGAAATGAGTGTTCCGGTTTGCAAATGTTCTTTGGAAGCCGAATGTCCGGTGCGGTTTCCGCGGCTTTGGTTTCTGAACATTTTGGAAGTCAAATGGGCTTCCAGAACGGCTTCCGTTCGGCTTCCAAGGTATGACTGTATATTTTTAGGGACCTGGAACTCAGCTACCCAGATACTGTGGGACTACAACTACCATAAGACCGAGCAAGTATCACCAATTGTCAGGGATGATGGGACTCATAGTTCAACAACTTCTGGAGGGTACCACATCTGCTATCCCAGCAAACGCTTTCCAGATACTGGAGAAATTCCATCTACCCAGGCAACCGTTGGCCCACCTCAATAGGAAGACATGCAAAGGCTTCCTGAACAATTTTGGCCTCTCCTGGCTTCTTCACTGCCTTTGATGCTGGACATCCAGTCATTCAGCCCGGACACTGAGGTCCAGCTCTGAGGGCCTTCTGGCGGTTCCCTCCCTGTGAGAAGCGAAGCTCCAGGGAACCAGGCAGAGGGCCTTCTTGATATTGGCACCCTCCCTGTGGAACGGCCTCCCGTCAGATGTCAAGAAAATAAACAAGTATCTGACTTTTAGAAGACATCTGAAGGCAGCCCTGTTTAGGGAACTTTTTAATGTTTGATTCTGTTTTTAATATTCTGTTGTGAGCCGCCCAGAGTGGCTGGGGAAACCCAGCCAGATGGGCGGGGTATAAATAATAAATTATGATGATGATGGACCCACTGTTAAAACGGTGTTTATGGAGGACAATTTTACTCAGCTATGAGTGATCGCCCAACAAGACAACAAGAAGAATCCACCAACAGCATACGAATCGATCTGGCTAACCTGATTCAAAAATACACACTCGCACCCAAAAATAATTCTCACTACAGCCAACCAAAGACAACCAAGCTAGTGAAATATACTCGGAGTCATGTGTGAATTTCATGCTCTTTATTCAGCTCATAGTACTAAGGAATGAATCTTTCCCCAAAACGTCTGCTATATATACATTATTTACACAATGGGCCCCACGTGATTGGCTAATTCCGGGCTACTCCTGTAGGCCAATCAGGTTGCGGATTCACTTCATCCAGGAGCCTGATTGGCTGCTCTTGCAGGCCAATCAGGTCGCTGATTCATTTCCACCTGGAGCTGGATTGGGTGGCTCCTGCGGACCAATCAGACTGCTGCATTCTGGATCCTATTGTTCTAGGACCAATCAGACTGCTGCATTTTGGATCCTATTGTTCTAGGAGTCAGCTCAGTACATAACAACACCCTAAGCCACTCCCAACCTTTCTCACCACCAAGGAGATACAACAAGCGAATAGTAAGAGAACATATACAAGCGACGCTGAGACAAAACCCCACACATACACTAAGCAGAAGAATAGAAGCATTGCCCCACCCCACTTACCATTCTCCTCCCCCTCCTTCTCCATCTTTTTTTCCTAACCTAACAACGCTAATGTCTCACAACAAATGAAACTGATCTGTAGGAAACACAACTTGAAAAAAAGAGACAGCACATGCATTTTTGTAAACTATATATTTAAAAAAATGTATGGTGGGTTCCAGCACAGCTCTCAGGATCAAGGTTTGAAAAGGAGGGATGTCGGTGTCCTTCAAATCCCGTTTTCCACCCAAATTGCAGAATTAAGACTATCTGATCCAGTACTTGACGAAAGCACTGTTTCAAGATTTTGCACTTCCTCCTTGGTTGATGGGAACGAGGTGCGGATATTCCTGACATCTCGGTTTAATTGAGTTGTGGATTGAACCATTCCACGGGGCGTTGCTGCAGCACTGATGGGACCTGAAGCACAGGCCAATGGCACAAATTTGCATAAATTAAATTGCATAAAACCAGGGTAGACCTGGGTGTGTGTGTGTCTTACAGCATTGAACCTTGCAAGTGTGCCTATAAACGGATAGATAGGCCCACAGAAGAATAGATTGGGGTTTTTTTCAGGAGGGAGGGGAAAGAGACATGCAATCGGGTCCTCAGAACAAAAGATGTGGGGCTCAGACCCCCTGGACCACTCCCTAACAACAACTCACCTCCATGAAGTGGGGAAGCTGGGATAGCTCCGTTGGTAGAGCATGAGTCTCCTAATCTCAGGGTTGTGGGTTCGAGCCCCATGCTGGGCAAAAGATTCCTGCATTGCAGAGGGTTGGACTAGATGACCCTCATGGTCCCTTCCAATTCTATGATTCTATGAGTGGTATGTCTTTCCCCTAATAATATGCACTATGCGCACATTATTGGGTTGGAGAGCTGGATCGCATCATTCAGAGCAGTGCAGACTTTCAAAGGACAGCTGCAGTTGACTAAGTGTCTTGTTTCAGGAGGAGGGAAGTAGGTAGAACGACATGAAAATACAAACAAAATAAAAAAATTCCTTCCAGTAGCACCTGAGAGACCAACTAAGTTTGTTCTTGGTATGAGCTTTCATGTGCATGCACACTTCTTCAGATACACTGAAACAGAAGTCACCAGACCCTTATATATAGTGGGAGGGGTATTACTCAGAAGGGTGGTGGGAATGGGTGATTGGCTGATAGGTGTGGTAAACCTGTTGATGACGGTTAACGACTGCAATTGGTCTAACAGGAAAAAGCAAGGGGTGAGATGGCTAAAAATAGCTTTGTCATGTATAATGAGATAAGAATCCAATGAATTCAGGCCAGGTCTCTCCATGGTTATAGGTTTGGTAAGAAGTTGCAACTTGCAATCTCACCACTTGCTTTTTCCTGCAAGACCAATTGCAGTCGTTAACAGTCGCAAGGGGGTGCGTTGAGGACGGGCCGCCCCGGGTGCCACCCAGGGAGGGGGTGACACTCGGCGCCCCCCCACAACGCCCAAGCCAAGCCCAAGCGGCGGCCGCTGATGCCCCTTCCTGGCCCGCCCCTCGCCTCCGCCCGCAGCCCAAGCAGCAGGAAGAAGCAAAGCGCCGAGCGGGTAAGCGAGCAAGTTTGCTCACGGTTTGCTGGCGCTGCCGCTACGTAGCACGCATGTGCAGCGTCGCTACATAGCACGTGCAACGAATGCGTCATACGTAGCGATGCTGCGCATGTGCGCTACATAGCAACACCCCGCCCCCGGGTGCCCCCGGGTTTGCCACTCCGGGTGCCCGAGCAGCTAGCTCTGCCGCTGTACCCTTTCCCCAATCAAGCCCTGTCCTAATGCAGAAACACCCCAGCACTATGAAGCTTTGGAAGGGGGCAGGATTCTACCTGGAGGGGGGCGGAGCTTTCGCCCATTTGTGTCTGCGGGCGACTCACATAGCAAGTCAAAATGGAATATTTGCCAGACAGAGTTCAGCAAGAGGGAGGGGACTCCTCAGAGAGCTTGGAGCTTGGAAGAAGGTCTCTCAGAGAAAGGGAGAAAGAAGGCTCTCCCCCCACTTCCCCCCCCCCGTCCATCTCTCTATCTCTCTAATGAGAAAAAGGGTTTTCTAATTTATTGCTTTTACAGGATTGTTCCTCCACAGAGGCACAAATAGCAGCATATCAATAAAGCCAGCCATTTGAAGTTGGATATTTCCACCTCTGTCACAGCAAAAAATAATTAAAAACGGATTCGCCAGATCATAAATTGCATGCCACTGAGGACGGGTCCACTTTAACCCTGTCTGTGCCAGGCTGTGTCCGCAAGAAAAGTGTGTGTGAGGGGGGGGGTGTTATGGGAAAGAATGGAGACGGTGGCACCCACCGCGAGGGGGGGGGATGCACGGTGCCCACGCCCGACTCCTGCCCATCAAACTGCACCACAAAGTGGATTTCTTCCATGATTGATGGAAGTGATTGATGCGCCCATTGCATCAGAGTTCAGCTCCCTCCCAGCCCTGGTTCTAGGGTCTCTTTGGAGGAGGAGGAGGGTGGGCAGGACCCCCCCACCCCCCAGCATTTCCACACTGCTACCAACTTTATGGAGCTATCAGCTCTAGACAACCTTGCCCCAAGACTGGGAGATGCCTGGGTTCCTGTCCAGCTCTCAAAATCCCCCCATCACCCACAGGGTGACAGGAACAGGAGAGAGCGTGAGCTAAGCATAGGGTTGCCAGACCTGCAGGTCTGACCAGAAGTCTCAAGGTCTGCCTGGTTCCCTCTAGGTCAGGCATGGCCAAACTTGGCCCTCCACCTACAACTCCCATCATCCCTAGCTAACAGGACCAGTGGTCAGGGATGATGGGAATTGTAGTCCCAAAACAGCTGGAGGGCCGAGTTTAGCCATGCCTGCTCTAGGTGGAAGGTAGAAGATTTGAATCTCCCAGGGGAGGGGGGGAGAGTCCCTTTAATATATATAATTAAGAAGACTGTGCATGCAGCTTGTGAGCTTCAGCCCAGCAGGAACTGGATGCAAATAATGGCATAGCCCATGCAGCCTCAAACTCAGCCCTCCATGTGTTTTGGGACTACAACTCCCATCATCCCTAGCTAACAGGACCAGTGGTCAGGGATGATGGGAATTGTAGTCCCAAAACATCTGTAGGGCCGAGTTTGGGGGTGCCTGGCATAGGCAGTCTGCCCTGCTCTGTTCCTCTCTCCCAATTAACCTCCGTCTCCAGGGGCTGTCTCATGACATCACAAAAGGCAGCCCCTGGGTCTCAGTTTTGGGCCCTGAAATCTCCAAGTCCGGGGTACTGTTGACCTGGCACCCATAATCTTGGTGGAGATGGAGGTCACTACTAAGGCAGAGCCCAGCACCTATATCAGGCTCAGGGTCAGAGTTACTGAAGCAGTATCACATGTACAGTGGTACCTCTGGTTATGTACTTAATTCGTTCCGAAGGTCCGTTCTTAACCTGAGACTGTTCTTAACCTGAAGCACCACTTTAGCTAATGGGGCCTCCCCCTGCCGCTGCACCGCCGCTGCCCGATTTCTGTTCTCATCCTGAAGCAAAGTTCTTAACCCGAGGTAATATTTCTGGGTTAGCAGAGTCTGTAACCTGAAGCATCTGTAACCTGAAGCACCTGTAACCCGAGGTACCACTGTAGCAGTCAGCCTGAGCTCTCCCCTTGCATACCCCTCCAATGTTTCTCCGATGAAAATAGGGACCTCCTAGGCTACATCAGGAAGCTTCTCCAGTATTCGATCTCACCACAGACATATATGTCATATCCACATCTACATCGGTCACCTTGAGCCAATTACAATCTCTCTACTGAACCTACGTCACAGGACTGTTGTAAAGAGAAAAAAAATGTGTGAGGGAGGGGATCATGTACAACTCCTTCCACAGATAAATGGAATTAAAGAAAAAATTACCGTATTTTTCGCTCCATAAGACGCACTTTTTCCCTCCTAAAAAGTAAGGGGAAATGTCTGTGCGTCTTATGAAGCGAATGTGTGGTCCCTGGAGCTGAACTGCCCAGGGGCAAAAGCAGATCGTGCTTTTTTTAAAAAAGAGAGAGAGAGAGAGAGAGAGAGAGAGAGAGAGAGAGAGAGAGAAGGGGGTGTTGAAAGGAAGCCTGCTGAGCAGCTGCTCAGGAAACGATGGGGGAGAGAGATAAGGGAGAGAGATTCCAGCACTGCCCCCTTGCAGAGGGAGGCTGTTTCCCCAGCAACATGTGACTGGCTGATTAGATTATCTGTCTGGAAACTGTAGAAATGGCTTCCTGAAGCTGCAGAACTGTGAGTTAAACCCCATAAAACAGGGTTTTTTCCCTTTGCAAAGTAAGCTCAACAAAAATGGGGCTTTTCTCCTTTGCAAAAGAAGCTGCAGAAATTTGAGCTGATCCTCAAAAAAATGGGGCTTTACCCCTCTAAAAACTAGGTGCGTCCTATGGTCAGGTGCGCCTTATAGAGCGAAAAATACGGTAGCTGTAAGCTGCGTAGAGTCCCTGTCAGGGGAAAAGGTGGGTGGTAGTAGTAGTAGTAGTAGTAGTAGTAATTATTATTATTATTATTATTATTATTATTATTATTATTAATCAGTGCTTTTATCTGGAAAAATAGGTGCCAGTACTCACCATGAAGTTGTTACAGTAAATGACACACTTTTTAACAACAGCAAAAAGACATGCTGGTACTGCATACTCTTGAGTACCACCTGAAAAAACACTAATAATAATAATAATAATAATAGAAACTGTGAGAATGATCAGGAACATACGAGAGAGTAAATCCTATTGAACTCAGTGGGACTTACTTCTGAGTAAAAATGCTTAGGACTGCAGTGTAAGGTTGCACAATCTTTACCCAGTTACCTGGGAGTAAGCTCCATTGAATATAGTGGGACTTCCTTCTGAGTATACAGCGTCAGGCTGCATTTATAATAAAGGAATCAACACTCCCCACATTTCCTAAAAAGTGGCTGGCTGCTGAAGCATTGCATTTAAAGAATTTAAAGTAGATTGGTGACCTTTTCCTTCAAAATTACAGGGAAGGGCAGCTTCACCATTCCCTTCATTTAGTAAAGGAATTTTATTTTCAATATAAACAGGACTCTGGTTTTGCACCTAAAAATACACCGCTTTTAATTTGAGATGAGGAGGAGAGGAAAAAAGCAAAACCGGGGCATTCCAGGACCAAATCAGAAACTGGGACGGATTCTGTAATTCTGGGACTGTCCCTGAAAATCAGGGCACTTGGAGGGTCAGCCTTTGCTAAGGTCAGTGCTTGCATCAGAACACTGCAGGCTAACCCTCTCCCATCTAGACTCTGCCCTATACCCAATGCCGGATTTATGTATAAACTAAGCAAGTTTATGGGACGCAGGTGGCGCTGTGGGTTAAACCACAGAGCCTAGGGCTTGCCGATCAGAAGGTCAGAAGTTCAAATCCCCGCAACGGGGTGAGCTCCCGTTGCCCGGTCCCTGCTCCTGCCAACCTAGCAGTTCAAAAGCACATCAAAGCACAAGTAGATAAATAGGTACCACTCCAGCAGGAAGGGAAACGGCATTTCCGTGCGCTGCTCTGGTTCGCCAGAAGCGACTTAGTCATGTTGGCCACATGACCTGGCTCCCTCGGCCAGTAGTGTGAGATGAGCGCCACAACCCCAGAGTTGTCCGCGACTGGACCTAATGATCAGGGGTCCCTTTACCTTTGAGCAAGCTATAGCTTAGGGCTCCACTCTCTTGGGGCCCCCCAAAAAATTTGAAGGAAAAAGAACCTGGATGTACATTTCCAAAATATAAGATAAAATAAAAAATAAAATAAAACCTACATATAGCAACCGTGTTTTGTGTTGTGTAGGCTCCTATGATGTAAGTCAGTCATGTCCAAAGTCCGTTTTGGGGACCTAATCCGGCCTGCCGGTTGGTCTAATCTGGCCCCTGTGGCAGTTTATTTCCTGGGGTAATATCCTTAAAAAACCTCAGCAACTTTAATCCTCAAAAAAGCTCAACAACTTCAATCCTAAAAAAGCTCAACTACTTTGGATGGCCCTTCATTTGGCCCTCACAGCTCTTCACCGTCATCAAATCTGGCTCTCTTTGAAAAAAGTTTGGACACCCCTGATGTAAGTAATGGGCCCCAACTGCTAGCCTGCTCCCTCAAATATCACTGGTTTGCTCATTTCTATATATAGGGTGCCTACATTCTGCATGTGCAAATGGCTTTAGATACCTATTAGGTCCATAAATTACCATATAGCATACATTCAGCACAAAAAACAGCGACCATTTGTTGTTGACAAAGGACAGCTGTACATATAAAGGGCCCCATGACCTTCAGTAGCTTAGGGCCTCATCAAACCTCAATCCAGCCCTGCCTATACTGCTGGTGTTGGCCCTTTGTTGTTGTTGTTGTTGTTGTTGTTTAGTCATTTAGTCGTGTCCGACTCTTCGTGACCCCATGGACCAGAGCACCCCAGGCCCTCCTGTCTTCCACTGCCTCCCGCAGTTTGGTCAGACTCATGTTGGTAGCTTCGAGAACACTGTCCAACCATCTCATCCTCTGTCGTCCCCTTCTCCTTGTGCCCTCCATCTTTCCCAACATCAGGGTCTTTTCCAGGGAGTCTTCTCTTCTCATGAGGTGGCCAAAGTCTTGGAGCCTCAGCTTCAGGATCTGTCCTTCCAGTGAGCACTCCGGGCTGATTTCCTTCAGAATGGAGAGTTTTGATCTTCTTGCAGTCCATGGGACTCTCAAGAGTCTCCTCCAGCACCAGAATTCAAAAGCATCAATTCTTCGTCCATCAGCCTTCTTGATGGTCCAGCTCTCACTTCCATACATCACTACTGGGAAAACCATAGCTTTAACTATACGGACCTTTGTTGGCAAGGTGATGTCTCTGCTTTTTAAGATGCTGTCTAGGTTTGTCGTCGCCCTAGTGAGGACTAACTTTCCGCTCCCATCTTTGTGTGCTTGCAGGAACATTGCGTAAGACGCAGGCATCCCCAAACTGCGGCCCTCCAGATGTTTTGGCCTACAACCCCCATGATCCCTAGCTAACAGGACCAGTGGTCAGGGATGATGGGAATTGTAGTCCAAAACATCTGGAGGGCCGAAGTTTGGGGATGCCTGCGCAAGAGCCTAAGAAGTGCCTGCTGGATCAGGCCAAATGGCCCATCTAGTCCAGCATCCTGTTCTCATAGTGGCCAACCAGATCCCCAAAAGGGAAACCTGCAGGCAGGATCTGAGCAAGAGGACAGCACTCTCCCCTCCTGCATTTTCCAGGTAGCATTGCTTCCTCCAACTCTGAAGGTGAAGCATCGCCATTGTGGCTAGTAGCCGTCGATAGCCCCCCCCCCCCGAATTGGTCCAACCTCCCCCCAAACATCACACAGATGCACCACCTAGATGGGTTTCTCCGCACTAGGCCAGCTGACACCTTCCCCCTCACTCTCTCGCAACGCCACCTCTTTTTAGGATGGGGGGGGGCATGTCCTTGCCCAGCCTCAGGCTGTTGTGAAATTTCCCCAGAGAACCATGTGGAGAGCACCTCTGGAGTGAGTCTCAGGAGGTAGTCGATGCAATAATATTGAACAGAAGATGACACTTTATATTGGAAAATCCCAAAGCCAACGACCATCCCTGGAGGACGCTGGAAGTTAGGAGAGAGTGGAAGAGGGAGGCAGGGGGGAATCAATCTTTATGTCGCTTCATTCTCCGGACCTGCTTCTCCTCAAAATCCCTTCTGCCTTTCTGAACTCCTCTTCGCTTTCTTCATTCTGTTGGCGCTTGCGATCTTCATAGAAAAACTCATCTTCTCCCGGCTCTTTCGCCGAACGGGGAGGGGAGCGGGCACACAAAAAGGCAAAGGTTGGGAGAGGATGGTAGAGTGTGGGAGGCACCTCAAAGGACATCTAGCTCAACCCCGTTCCCCCCGGGCAGGAAGTTGGCTGCTACAGCATCCCTGCTGGGTGGTCTTCCAGGTGCTGATCAAAAAGATCATTCCTTGAACCTGCAGTCTGAAATAGCCTAGTCTTCTCTGAATGCCCCATTCTGCCGCTTGATCACTTCGATCTCTGGAACTGACACTGTTACAAGAGTCAAATGATGCTCATTCTGTAAGAAACCGACCTTTTAGTGTGGCAGTTCCCACACTTTGGAACTCCTCGCCTATTGACACCAAGCGACCACCATCACTGTGCTGTTTTGGGCACCTGCTAAAAGCATTCTTGTACCCTGATATGTAAAAAGTTGGCATGTGTTTTATTCTGTTTTTAGCTTACCATTGATTTGATTATTTTTTTTAATTGCTGTTTGAAACTGAATAAAAAAATTCCTTCTAGTAGCACCTTAGAGACCAACTAAGTTTGTTCTTGGTCTGAGCTTTCATGTGCATGCACACTTCTTCAGATACACTGAAACAGAAGTCACCAGACCCTTATATATAGTGAGAGGGTGGGGAGGGGTATTACTCAGAGGGGTGGTGGAAATGGGTGATTAGCTGATAGGTGAGGTAAACAACCTGTTGACGACTGGAAACAACCTGAATTGCAACTGATTACCAAACTTAAAACCATGGAGAGACCTGGTTTGAATAGAGACATTGGATTCTTATCTCATTATACATGACAAAGCTTTTTTTAGCCATCTCACCCCATGCTTTTTCCTGCAAGACCAATTGCAGTCGTTAACAGTCGTCAACAGGTTGTTTACCTCACCTATCAGCTTATCACCCATTCCCACCACCCTTCTGAGTAATACCCCTCCCCACCCTCTCACTATATACCGTATATACTCGAGTATAAGCCGACCCGAATATAAGCCGAGGCACCCAATTTTACCACAAAAAACCTGGGTAAGCTTCATAGGAGCCACTGCCTGCCTCACTCGAGTATAAGCCGAGGGTGGCTTTTTCAGCACAAAAAAATGTGCTGAAAAACTAGGCTTATACACGAGTATATAGGGTATAAGGGTCTGGTGACTTCTGCTTCAGTGTATCTGAAGAAGTGTGCATGCACACGAAAGCTCATACCAAGAACAAACTTAGTTGGTCTCTAAGGTGCTACTGGAATGATTTTTTTTTTATTTTGTTTCGACTACAGCAGACCAACACGGCTACCTACCTGTGTTTGAAACTGGTTTGGTTTTTTTTTTTTTTCCTGTTAATTTTATTGTTTTCTTCTTTTTGCAAACTGCTTTGGGTCCCGTCCCCCCTTACAATCCAGCTGTATGCCAATTTATTTCCAAAGAAATAAAGAGAACTGTCTTACTCATTATGTAGATTAAGGTGGGAGAATCCTGACTTGTGCATGTGAGGAGGGGAGGTCATCATTATTAATGTTCCTCTCTGTAAAACAACAAAAACACAAAAACACAACCTCATTGTAAGAAAGGTCTGGCATAGCTCTGTCCCAGATATACATGCAAAGAGCTTCTTATCTGAGTGAGCATTGGAAAAATTGACGCCTCCCCCTGCAACCCGAAGTGGTACAGTCCAGAAGGGCCTCATCCTGCCCCCTTACTCTGTGCAATGCATAGAACAGCCCTGAGCTAAGAGCGAAAACAAAGAGGCAGAAGACAGAAAATCCTATTCCTGGCACTCGAAAGCCACAGTTTGGAGTAGGTACACATGGTAATAACTTTTTAATAATAACTTAATTGATAATTTGCCCCCCCTGCCAAGACACTCAAGGCGCTTACACAAACAATTAAAATATGATTACAATAAATAAACAGCAATAATTAAAACATCATAAAACAGACAGCAGCCGCACCAAGGCAAATATGAGAAAACAAAAACAGGATTGTTGAGGAAGATGTTTTGGTGAGGAGGAGGAGATCCTCCTACGAATTCGTCTTCCAAATCTCCCGTTGCCGTTACATCCAAATTCTCCCGTGAAGCTGTTTCTGCAGTTGCAAAGATTTTGGCAGCCTTGCAGCCATTAGGAAAAGGATGCATTTTAAAACCACCGTAAATTAGCCAGAGTTTTGCAAAATATAATAATAACGCGGCTTCCGCTTTAATTGGAATAAATCCCAGGCGCGGAAAAGGGGGGCTATGAAGCTGCGTATTGTGTTGCACCCTCTCTGACAAAGCAGAATTTGCAATATTTAGCCACCCAACCTGCCCTATCCTTCCCTAGAAACCTTGGCTACTGTTTGCAGGTGGGGAGACAGAAGGACAACAGAGAATCTCACTTGAAGTGATACCAGCCATCAAGTGACACCATGGAATGTGCACTAATATTCTAACTTCTGGAGAGAAAGGTTCAGTGATGGAAAGTAGTCTGGTCTCTCCCCCCACAAATTCTGAAAGAATCTTGCAAGCCACTTGGTGGCTGTACAGACCTTTCACACTGCTTATTCTATGTTTATCCCATATTCCCTACCTCCAAGATGCTCAGATCAGCATCTGTTGTTGTTTAGTCGTATGACCGCCCCTTTTATCCTCACAAGAACCCTGTGAGGCAGGTTAGGCTGAGAGGAAGCGACTGACCCATAGCCCCCTAGCAAGCTTCCTGGGGGACCATGCTCCCTGGCTAAGGAAGGACTTGAACCTGGTTATAGGCTAATGCACTAACCACTGTACCACATTGCCTCTCTCCTCTCAATCTTCAGATTCACGTTGATCTGATTTCTAGAGCTCATTTACTCTTCGATGAGGTCCTAGAAAAGGACGCGGGTGGCGCTGTGGTCTAAACCACAGAGCCTAGGGCTTGCCGATTGGAAGGTCGGCGGTTCGAATCCCCGCGACGGGGTCAGCTCCCATTGCTTGGTCCCAGCTCCTGCCAACCTAGCAGTTCGAAAGCATGTCAAAGTGCAAGTAGATAAATAGGTACCACTCCGGCGGGAAGGTAAACGGCATTTCCGTGCGCTGCTCTAGTTCGCCAGAAGGGGCTTAGTTGTGCTGGCCACATGACCCGGAAGCTGTACGCCGGCTCCCTCGGCCAGTAAAGCGAGATGAGCGCCGCAACCCCAGAGTCGTCCGCGACTAACGGTCAGGGGTCCCTTTACCTTTTTAAACCTCCTCATCCTTTCAGTATATATATATAAGAGGCACCCGGTTGGCCACCACAGAAGCCAACTCCTCGGGGCTGAGGTCCCTTTGCACCCCTCCCCAATAAAATATTTGAGGGGGTCGGGTCCCTGCAAAGTTGATGGGCATTGGGTGTGCATGTGCTGCGTCTTGCGATTGATTAAGCGGGGCGGGGTCAACCTGTTCTCCCAACATTTTATTCCCTTTGGACACTGTGAGATCTGGATGCTGTGAGATCAAAGTGCAAGTAGATAAATAGGTACCACTCCAGCGGGAAGGTAAACGGCGTTTCCGTGCGCTGCTCTGGTTCGCCAGAAGCGGCTTAGTCACATGACCCAGAAGCGGCTTAGTCACATGACCCAGAAGCGGCTTAGTCACATGACCCAGAAAATCTGTCTGCAGACAAACGCCAGCTCCCTTGGCCTGTAAAGCGAGATGAGCGCCGCAACCCCAGAGTCGTCCGTGACTGGACCTAACGGTCAGGGGTAACTTTACCTTTTTTAAGGTCCTAGAAATGGTGGTTGGGTGGTTGTTGTTTTTCTGTCCTCCCCGGTCTCTGGGTTTCTTTCCTTTTTTAAAAAGAGTCATCGCCCTACCTCACACAGAGAAGGCAAAGCAGCCCCCTGGGACCGCTTTGGAAATGTAGAAACTTCAGTCAACATTTATCGACTCTGAACAACAATTTGCAGCTTTACTGCCATCTCCCTGAGTTTTCCGAGGGGACGCATTTCGTTGCACAGAACCAGTTCCCATCTTTTAAAGACCTGAAACCCCAAGGAGCTTTCTTTTGGGGGGAATTGGGGGGAAAGGAGGGGGTGGGCAAATCATTGCCGCTTCAGGAACGCTCCATTTCCAAACATATATGCACACGCAACTCTCGTGGGATCGAGATCGTTCCCCCAGACGCAGCACCGAGTTCCAAGGGAGCCTTGTGGAGATGAGATGAGCAATTCCTTCTGAGGAAATGTTATTGTTCTCCTTTCTATCCCCACTCCCTGGGAAACCACACCAGAATGACTACAGAGTGCCAAAAGAGGTTGGTTTTAAGGACCATAACTTTGTCTGATAGATGCTTATAACATTTTGTATGGCATGGGGATTGCGGGTGAGGTTTCTCTCTCTCGTAACACCGAAACTCGAAGCTGAATGGCGGAAGCTTCAGGACACATTAAAGGGAGTACATAGCACATGGTTAGACGGTGGAACTCCCTCCCACAGGAGACTGTGATGGCCACCAACTTAAGGTAAAGGTAAAGGGACCCCTGACCATCAGGTCCAGTCGTGTCCGACTCTGGGGTTGCGTGCTCATCTCGCTCTATAGGCCGAGGGAGCCGGCGTTTGTCCGAAGACAGCCTCCGGGTCATGAGGCCAGCATGACAAAGCTGCTTCTGGCGAACCAGAGCAGTGCACGGAAACGCCATTTACCTTCCCACTGGAGCGGTCCCTGTTTATCTACTTGCACTTTAACATGCTTTCGAACTGCTAGGTGGGCAGGAGCTGGGACCGAGCAACGGGAGCTCACCCCATCGCAGGGATTCGAACCACTGACCTTCTGATCAGCAAGCCTGTGGTTTAACCCACAGCGCCACCTGGTCCCTTTTGCCACCAACTTAGATGGCTTTAAAAGAAGATTGGGCAATGCAGGAGAGGGCTATCAATGGCTACTAGCCTGTGTGGTGTAGTGGTTAAGAGCGGTGGACTCGTAATCTGGTGAACCGGGTTCGCATCTCCGCTCCTCCACATGCAGCTGCTGGGTGACCTTGGGCTAGTCACACTTCTCTGAAGTCTCTCAGCCCCACTCACCTCACAGAGTGTTTGTTGTGGGGCAGGAAGGGAAAGGAGAATGTTAGCCGCTTTGAGACTCCTTCGGGGAGTGAGAAAGCGGGATATCAAATCCAAACTCTTCTTCTGCAAAGTGGCCTCAAAATGCCACTGGGGTTGTCATGAGTTTCCCAACTCCAGCTACTTGAGAGTTAATGCTCTTCATCTTAACAGGAAGGGAGTCGTAGCAGGTCCCCCCCCCCCCCCACTGACCCAGTTTAGCCGTGACCACGACAGCCTTTGCCAGGGAAATCCATTTTCAAAAGTTGCAGGGCCTGGTAGGGCAAATCTCCCACCCCTCCCACATCACCCCCATACCTGCGAGCGCTCCAATTGGAGAACAGCCTTTACGAAAGATGTCATGGGCTTTGAAGACACTCGAACTCAGGACACAAGGGAGAAACGTGCTAAGAGGAAGGCACACTTGGCAAATACACACCGTGATCAACGCCCACCCGGAAACCAATGTCCCCACTGTGGAAGGACGTGTGGATCCAGAATTGGCCTCCACAGTCACTTACGGACTCACTGTTAAAACTGTGTTTATGGAAGACAATTTTACTCAGCTACGAGTGATCGCAGCAGAAGAAGAAGAGGAGGAGGAGGAGGAGGAAGAAGAAGAAGAACAAGAAGTGGAAATAAAAATATTATGTAAAATCAAGATGACAATGCACTGTGGTTTGCAATTGGAAATATTAGGATTTGTCTCACCTGTGCCCCCCACCCTCTTTTGACTCTGGACTCACCTGCCAGTGGCATACTGGCATGTAGTTTGCCAGAGGACCCATAAGGTTTGCAACTGTACTGCTGAAAAAGTTTTCCCATTTCTGTTCTGGATGAAAAAAAGGGCTACAGAGCAGAGCTGGATTCAACCCTCCATGGGTTTCATAATTCCACACAAATTCAGAATTTCTCTTCGTCTTTTTTCTTCTTCTAGTCCTCATGATTGGGGAAAAAACCCACAAAAAATGTTTGTTCTGCAATCTCCAAGGTTGGAGGGATGGCTAAGCAGGATTTCAGTGGCCTGGGGAAATTCAATCTCCCTGGCAGAAAGGCAAAGGCAAATGATTCAGATTTATGCAGATTTAATTAATTTATGCAGCTCACTCACGACAACTTTTCTCAGCCCAAAGTGTTGAGATGCCAAAGTTTATTTTAAAGTGTGGAGTACACACAGCCCTGCTCACGTTCCATTTTGGGATTTTAGAAATGGGAAGACAAAAGGTGCAGGATTTATTTTATGACAAATCCTAGAGGGAAATTATTCAGAGTAATAAAATAAAGAGGAATTATAAATGAGGAAGAGGAATGGATGAAATATGGAATAAATTACGAGAAAGGAGGAAGGCTCCCATTTGTAAAAGAAACCAAAGACCTGCCTTAAGAAAATTACAATCACAGCAGCCTCTGCTTGTTAAATATTGGAAGGAGGGAGAGTTTATCGCAAAATAAGAACTAAATCATAAATAGGAAAAAATGGATTAGGCTAAAATGTAATGCTAGGATGGGGGTGTTTTGAATTTTCTAGACATTTTCTTGAACATCTAGGCCAGGTATACTGCAAGCAGTGAAAAAGGACAAGATGTAATAACTGGGTTCAGCTTCTTTCCTTCTTTCTTTCTTTCTTTCCTTCTTTCCTTCTTTCTTTCTTTCTTTCTTTCCTTCCTTCCTTCCTTCCTTCCTTCCTTCCTTCCTTCCTTCCTTCCTTCCTTCCTTCCTTCCTTCCTTCCAACTATTACTATTATGGTTCTTGCTATTTGGATCTGCACTGTTACAGGTGCAACATAATATCCATTCCCCATTTGTAAGAACTCAATCTTTAAGTGGGGCAGCATCTACCCTATGGAACTCCCTGCCTATTGACATCAGGCCGGCTCCTTCAACTGTACTCTTTGCGGCACCCACTATAAAAACATTTTTATTTAGGCAAGCTTATCCAGATGTTTAGAAAGTTGATCTGAGGTTTGGTCTATTGCTATTTTAAACTTTTCGAAAGTCTTAAATGTGATTGTATCGTTTCATATATTTTTTTTGTAACCTGCTTTGAGGTTCTTTACAACCAAGGAGTGCATAAATTCTATGAAAGAAACAAATGAATAAATTGTTGCTGTTTCCCTGTAAATTAGAAAAGGAAAAGGGGGGGAAACAACACACAACAGACCATCAGTCCAAAGCCTTCCCACTATGGTGCAATGTATTCTACTTCTGTTGTTGTTGTTGTTGTTGTTGTTGTTGTTGTTGTTGTTGTTGTTTAGTCGTATAGTCGTGTCCAACTCTTCATGACCCCATGGACCAGAGCACGCCAGGCACTCCTGTCTTCCACTGCCTCCCGCAGTTTGGTCAGACTCATGTTGGTAGCTTCGAGAACACTGTCCAACCATCTCATCCTCTGTCGTCCCCTTCTCCTTGTGCCCAACATCTTTCCCAACATCAGGGTCTTCTCCAGGGAGTCTTCTCTTCTCATGAGGTGGCCAAAGTCTTGGAGCCTCAGCTTCAGGATCTGTCCTTCTAGTGAGCACTCAGGGCTGATTTCCTTCAGAATGGATGGGTTTGATCTTCTTGCAGTCCATGGGACTCTCAAGAGTCTCCACCAGCACCAGAATTCAAAAGCATCAATTCTTCTGTGATCAGCCTTCTTTATGGTCCAGCTCTCACTTCCATACATCCCTACTGGGAAAACTATACCTTTAACTATATGGACCTTTGTCGGCAAGGTGATGTCTCTACTTTTTAAGATGCTGTCTAGGTTTGTCATTGCTTTTCTCCCAAGAAGCAGGCATCTTCTAATTTCGTGACTGCTGTCACCATCTGCAGTGATCATGGAACCCAAGAAAGTAAAATCTCTCACTGCCTCCATTTCTTCCCCTTCTATTTGCCAGGAGGTGATGGGACCAGTGGCCACGATCTTAGTTTTTTTGATGTTGAGCTTCAGACCATATTTTGCCCTCTCCTCTTTCTACTTAAATGCTACTCATCCTTTGTAAATTTGCATCTGTATAGGGTTGCCATATTTCAAAAAGAGAATGTCCAAACACTAAAGTTGCTGAGCATTTTTTGACAGAGTTGCACAGCTTATTGCTTTTTTTTTTTTGCGAAATCTACAAAAAAAAGATAAAAAAAATGAAGAAATTCGGCAAAATCTATTCTTCTAATATGGGTTGCCATACTTCCAGGTTTTCCCGGAGACTTCAGCAGTTTCCGCTGAAACATTTCTGAAACAAACTGTGAGACACAGCCAGCCTTCAGAAGTCGCAGCTCTCTGAATTTTGCAACGTCCTTCTCCAGATAAGCAAGGTGTACAAAATTGTATCAATGGTGGTAGTGTGTGCATTAAAATGCATATATTAGTGAAAATAACATTTGAAAATGCAATATACTGGGGAAAACGGGTTTGCAAAAAATGTATATATTATGCTAGAATAACACACACAAAAGTGTCGATTATGAGAAAAGTGCATCAAAATTGGTGAATTTCCATGTGGACATTTTTATTTTTATTTTAAATGCAAACTGATGTGGAAATTTGGGAAACAGAACACAAAGCTGTAAAAATGAGAAACTCTGAGAAGCTGAAATGTTCAGACCCACCCATCATTAATGACTTGGACTATGCCCCCGTCTATAACAACAACAACAACAACAACAACAACAACAACAACAACAATAACTTATTATTTGTACCCCGCCCATCTGGCTGGGTCTCCCCAGCCACTCTGGGCGGCTTCCAACAAATATTAAAATACATTAAAATGTCACAGATTAAAAACTTCCCTAAACACACACACACATACACACACCCTCTCTGCAACTCACCGTCCCAGTTGTTATACAATTCTCATTTGTGTCTCTGACAAAATGCCTCCACAATGCTATCCCCCCTCCCCATACTGACCGTCCTAAATGTTTCTGATTTTGACTTTACGGAGATGCTTCCGTGGAAATAAATAAAAGTGGGTCCCTTCGACAGCAGGAGAAGCGTTTCAAGTCTACTAATAAAGTTTACCCAGAGGGAGAGCGGGAGAGCGGGAGAGATAACTGTTTTGTTCCAGGAGAATCCTTTGGAGAGGCTCCTTTAGCCGCAGGTGCAAGAGGAGAAGAGGAGCGGGGGAAGCCCTTTATTTAGACCGGTCACCGACTCCGGGTGTCGCCAGTGGCAGGGGGAAGCTGGTCCCGAGCCCACAGCCCCAGCTGTCACTCTGAGCGATGAATTACATGCTATAAGAAGGTGTTGACAGGAGCAGCTGGACTTCAGAGAGTGATGAAAAGGGAGCAAAATTCATTCTGAGTTCAGGCAGACCGGCTTGTTAGGAAGGAGGGGAGGCCGCAGCAGCAGCAGAAGTGCTCCACCTCCTGGTCAAGAGAGGGACGGGCGCCCTTCGTCCCCACAGAGGAGCACAGGAAGAGTCTGCAGCTGGATCAGGCCAAGGGCTCATCCTGTTCTTACAATCACCAACCAGGTGCCTGCGGGAAATCGGCAAGCAGGACCCGAGCACAGAAGCCTTCTCCTCTCCTGTGATTTCCAGGAACTGGTATCCGGAAGCGTTATTGCCTCCAACCGTGGAGTCTGCAGAGCATGGCCATCGTTGGTAGCTCCATCATGGTAGTGCTGCAGCAATAATAATAATAATAATAATAATAATAATAATAATAATAATAATAATTTCTTTATTTGTACCCCGCCCATCGGGCCGGGTCTCCCCAGCCACTCTGGGTGGCCTCCAACAGATATTAAAATACATTAGAATATCACAGGTTAAAAACTTCCCTAAATAGGGCTGCCTTCAGGTATTTTCTGAATGTCAGATAGTTGTTTATCTCTTTAATCTCTGATGGGAGGGCGTTCCACAGGGCGGGCGCCACTACCGAGAAGGCCCTCTGCCTGGTTCCCTGTAGTGAAGAGTTACTGGTGTCTCTCCCTCCTGTTGTGGCAAGCTCCCACCTTGTCCATTTTTTTTCTTTTCTCTTCTTTTTAATAAATGGTTTTTAAATAATGTTGTTCACCATCTGGAGACTGTTAGTTAACAAACAAACAAACAAACAAACAAACAGCATTAATTATAACAGCTAAAAACAAGGATCACGTACACCATTTGCTGAAGGACTGCATTGAATAGCTGCACAGTTCACTTTTTCAGGGCATGCGGTCAAGATGTATGCCCTCCACCAGTTCCTTAGATGTGCCAGTTTCCACCTTTTTCAAAAGCCTCTGCTGCTACTTTCATGAAGATTTTCTGCTTCTGATTAAATGAAAAAACTAAGTTCTAACTTAGTTGGTCTCTAAGGTGCTACTGGACAATTTTTTTATTTATTTTGACTGCGTCAGACCAACACGACTACCTACCTGAATCTAGAATCATGTTTCTGATTAGTACATCTTTCTCCTTTCCAGAGTGATCCCAGCCTACCAGGGAGCCCATACTGAGCACAAGGATGTCACAATGTCATGTAGTCAGTTCTGGATGGCTATGTCCCAGTGTCACTTAGAGCAAATGAATTTGAGTTACAGTGGTACCTCGGTTTATGAACTTAATCCGTTCCGGAAGTCCTTTCTTAAACCGAAACCATTCTTAAACCGAGGTGTGCTTTCCCTAATGAGACCTCCCGCCGTCAGTGCCCTTCCACCATTCGGATTCCATTCTTAGATTCTATTCTTAGACACTACTTCCTGTTTTGCAAAGTTCGTAAACCGAATAGTTCGTAAACAGGGCTGTTTTTAAACCGAGGTCCCACGGTATTATAGTTGGGACAATGTTTTCTCTGTCATTCTAGCCAACTGGAGATCAAGTTATAGTCAGCAAGGCCTATCCAGGGCAATACTTTCTGAGCAGGCTATTATTATTATTATTATTATTATTATTATTATTATTATTATTATTTTTGCAAACTCCTCCTTAAACACAGCTCCAAATGGGAGTCAGATCATTACATACATGGACTAATGGTTCCCATTGCATGCCAAAAAGCCAGTGGTAATTTAAAAGCCACATTTTCCCCGACGTCAGCAATGCCCATATCCTGCAAGAAAACATGGACAATTGTGTGGCTAATAATAATTAGCTAGCATGGTCCTTGGCCCTGTGATTACAAAAGAAGAAAGTAAAACAAAAATAAATTAAAAATCCCTGTGAATTTAATATGTGGAGATGTTTGAGGACAAAGAGCATCCATTTGGGAATGTTCCAAAAGTCCGAACATGACAAGAAGGGTTTGTTTGAGTGGGGAGAAAAACAGTCTTGGCACGTCTCAAAAGTTGGCAGGAAGAAAAGAGTGTAAATACTTTGCCTTGCTGCATCCTTGATCAACTCTGCTCTCCCTCCTTTCAGCCTTTTCTCTAGTCTTTGGGAAAGGGGAATGGGCGCATAATATTTTGGAACATGGCAGTGGTTCAAAGAATTGTGATTGTTGTAGGTCCCTCACACAAGGGTTCGTCAACATTTGGGTGAACAAAGCAGATTTTGAGAAAGAATTCAGAAGGGTTTTTTGATCCTACATTCTTTGTAGTATTCTATATCCTGACATTCTCTATCCTGCGCCGGGATGCTGGTGGCACTGTGGGTTAAACCACAGAGCCTAGGGCTTGCTGATCGGAAGGTCGGCGGTTCAAATCCCCGCGACGGGGTGAGCTCCCGTTGCTTGGTCCCTGCTCCTGCCAACCTAGCAGCTCGAAAGCATGTCAAAGTGCAAGTAGATAAATAGGTACCGCTGCAGCGGGAAGGTAAACGGCGTTTCCGTGCATTGCTCTGGTTCGCCAGAAGTGGCTGAGTCATGCTGGCCACATGACCCGGAAGCTGTACGCCGACTCCCTCGGCCAGTAAAGCAAGATGAGCGCTGCAACCCCAGAGTTGTCCGCGACTGGACCTAACGGTCAGGGGTCCCTTTACCTTTACCTTTACCTATATCCTGACATTAAAGCAGGAGTCAGCAACTTTTTCCAGTCATGGGCCAGTCCACCATCCCTCAGACCATGTGGTGGGCTGGACTATATTTTTTTTGGGGGGGGATGAACAAATTCCTATGCCCCACAAATAACCCAGAGATGCATTTTAAATAAAATGACACATTCTACTCATGTAAAAACACGCTGATTCCCAGACCGTCTGTGGGCCGGATTGAGAAGGTGATTGGGCCGCATCCAGCCCACGGGCTTTAGGTTGCCTACCCCTGATCTTGACATTACAACATAAGAAGAGCCTGCTGGACCAGGTCATTGGCCCATCTAATCCAGCATCATGTTCTGGCAGTGGCCAATCACATGCTCCACTGGGAAACCTGGTAGCAGGATTCAAGCACAAAAATGGTCTGAGGTTTACAGCTACTGGTGTTCTGAGTTATTGCTGCTTCCAGCTGTGGAGGCAGAGCATTGCCACCATAGCTAGTAGCCATCGAGAGCCCTCTCCTCCATGAATTTGCCTAACTTTCTTTTAAAGCCATCCAAGTTGGTGGCCATCACTGCCTCTGGTGGGCACAAATTCTATAGTTTTGACTATGCGCTGTGTGAAGAAGGTATTTCTTTTATCTGCTCCATCTAGTACGCAGGCTGAGACCCTACCTGCCCGCGGACTGTCTTGCCAGAGTGGTGCATGCTCTGGTTATCTCCCGCTTGGACTACTGCAATGCGCTCTACGTGGGGCTACCTTTGAAGGTGACCCGGAAACTGCAATTAATCCAGAATGTGGCAGCTAGACTGGTGACTGGGAGCGGCCGCTGGGACCACATAACACCGGTCCTGAGAGATCTACATTGGCTCCCAGGACGTTTCTGAGCACAATTCAAAGTGTTGGTGCTGACCTTTAAAGCCCTAAATGGCTTCGGTCCAGTATACCTGAGGGAGCGTCTCCACCCCCATCGTTCAGCCCAGACACTAAGGTCCAGCGCCGAGGGCCTTCTGGCGGTTCCCTCACTGCAAGAAGTGAAGCTACAGGGAACCAGGCAGAGGGCCTTCTCGGTAGTGGCGCCCGCCCTGTGGAACGCCCTCCCAGCAGAGGTCAAAGGGATCAACAACTACATGACATTTAGAAAACACCTGAAGGCAGCCCTGTTTAGGGAAGTTTTTAATCTGTGATGTGTTAATGTATTTTAATGTTTGTGGAAGCCACCCAGAGTGGCTGGGGAGACCCAGCCAGATGGGCAGTGTACAAATAAATTATTATTATTATTATTATTATTATTAACCTTCCAACATGCAGCTCCATTGTGTTAAGGAAAAATTCTGGGGTGAGAGACGATTCAACAGCCCAGCTCATCAGGGTGGAAGTCCCCCGCGGGTCCATGCGGTCAGTAAAAGAAGGAATTCCAGCCAAGTTATTTAGAGCAAAACAGTGGTAAGTAGACCATGATCTTTATCAGGGGTAGGCAACCTAAGGCCTACTCTGAGTAGAATCATAAAAATCATAGAATTGTAGAGTTGGAAGGGAGCCTGAGGATCATCTACTTCATGGGTAGGCAACCTAAGGCCCGGGGGCTGGATCCGGCCCAATCGCCTTCTCAATCCGGCCCACGGACGGTCCAGGAATCAGCGTATTTTTCCATGAGTAGAATGTGTCATTTTATTTTAAATGCATCTCTGGTTATTTGTGGGGCATAGGAATTCATTCCCCCCCCAAAAAAAAAATATAGTCCAGCCCACCACATGGTCTGAGGGATGGTGGACCGGCCCATGGCTGAAAAAGGTTGCTGACCCCTGAGTTAGACAGTGGACAGACTCCCTCAGAACGTGGTGGGCTCTTCTTCATTGAAGGGTTTTAAGAAGAGGTTCGGTGGCCATCTGTCAATAATTTTTGGGCAGTAATTCCTGCATTGCAGGGAGTTGAACTAGATGACCCTTGGGGAACCAATCCCAACAATTCTATAAACCCATCCTATGCAAGGGTGTCTGTTACAGCTAAACCAGCCCTCCTGCAACTCTATTGTTCTATTACTCTCTCTAATTTTTTTTATCCATGGCAAAGCACTAAGCAAACGGCTCTTCATTGAATTATCCTTTTCATCCTGCTTGGAATTCACCTTCCGTACTAAAAGGGGGAGGGGGGGCAATCTTCCGCTTGCAAGAATATTAAAATCTCATCATTCGCTATTCAGTTATTGTTTTCTCATTATAGACGTGTTTATTTTTAAGTCGCTTGCGCAGAATTGGGAGTTTGTTTTAAATACTAAGCATAGTTTGTTGTTATTTTTTCTTAGGCGGAATGAAAAATGCAAAGTTTATTTTTAATAGGACCTTCTTATAGGCATTCAGCGAGAGTGAGCCCAAATCCCAGGGATTTTAAATTGCAAAGGTAAGTGGCAAATCAAATCAAATAAATAAAAAATAAACACAAGCTGCAGACGAACTAAATACCAAATGTAATTCTAACAGCAGCTCAGCATAACATCTCACGTACCACAATCTCCTTTGAAGGTCTCATGTCTTAGGAAATGGGTTGGTGTTTTTTTAATCATTCCTGCCTCTGAATACAATGAGAATTCAGGGTTAGCCGAACTTTTTGTTGTCTATGTTCTGGTTAACAGCTAGGTTAGTTAGATTACAGCAATGTGCTACATGTGGGGCTATCTTTGAAGACGGTCCAGAAACTTCTGCTGGTGCAGAATTGCTCGCCAGGGCAAGATACTCTGAGCATATAATGCTCTGAGAGCTCTACCTCTCTTTTAAATCAGAACCAGTGAAGGCGGTGAAGGTCCTGTGTGAGTGTCTGGAGGAGGTTGGCGGATGGATGGGGGCTAACAGATCGAGGTTGAATCCTGACAAGACAGAAGTACTGTTCTTGGGGGACAGGAGGCGGGCAGGTGTGGAGGACTCCCTGGTCCTGAATGGGGAAACTGTGCCCCTGAAGGACCAGGTGCGCAGCCTGGGAGTCATTTTGGACTCACAGCTGTCCATGGAGGCACAGGTCAATTCTGTGTCCAGGGCGGCTGTCTACCAGCTCCATCTGGGACGCAGGCTGAGACCCTACCTGCCCGCAGACTGTCTCGCCAGAGTGGTGCATGCTCTAGTTATCTCTCGCTTGGATTACTGCAATGCGCTCTACGTGGGGCTACCTTTGAAGGTGACCCAGAAACCAACTAATCCAGAATGTGGCGGGTAGACTGGTGACTGGGAGTGGCTGCCGAGACTACATAACACTGGTCCTAAAAGACCTACATTGGCTCCCAGTACGTTTCCGAGCACAATTCAAAGTGTTGGTGCTGACCTTTAAAGCCCTAAACGGTCTCGGCCCAGTATACCTGAAGGAGCGTCTCCACCCCCATCGTTCAGCCGGGACACTGAGGTCCAGCTCCGAGGGCCTTCTGGCGGTTCCCTCACTGTGAGAAGTGAAGTTACAGGGAACCAGGCAGAGGGCCTTCTCGGTAGTGGCGCCCACCCTGGGGAACACCCTCCCATCAGATGTCAAGGAAATAAGCAACTGTCTGACTTTTAGAAGACATCTGAAGGCAGCCCTGTTTAGGGAAGTTTTTATTGTTTGATGTTTTATCATGTTTTCAATATTCTTTTGGAAGCCGCCCAGAGTGGGCAGATGGGCAGGGTATAAATTAATAATAATAATAATACTTGTTGTTGTTGTTGTTGTTGTTGTTGTTGTTGTTGTTATACCAATCCTGCTCCCAATTGGTTTCCAGGCCCAATTCAAAGTGCTGGTCTTAAATTATGTTTCTCCAGAATTCTGAGGGGACGCAACCCGGTGCCCTCATGACAGGCTCTCTCTCCGAGGCCACCACCCCCCCAGCCACCGTGTTAACCATAGCAAGTCTTTGAAATGTTACCTGACACAGTCACTATGCTTAAAGCCTATAGGCTTAAGGACTATCAACTTGCTTTTTTTTATGGAAGTTGCAGTTCTCGGGGCAATGGCTTCTGCATCTGCTATCTATGTGGTGCAACTGCAGAATCATGGTGAGCAAAATAAGGTCGTACAGGCCCATTTCCTCTCATTATGTTGGTTAACTTGGCACTTTTTATATGCAGAATTTGAGCTGAATTATACTGATTTGGGAGCCATGGGAACTTATTGGCAAGTAATCAAAGCCATCTTTGGATCAGCTTGTACGTAAGAACAGCTGGTTAGTTATGACCACACAAATACGGTAGGACTACCGGTAATCCAAGAAGTTAAGTTGAATTATTCTGATTTGAGAGCTATGGGAACTTTGGGGCAAATAATCAGAACCATCTCTGGGGCAGCTGGTAACAGTGTTTAACAGCAGCTGACTGGTTGTGATCACACATATCTGACTAATCCAAGACGCATAATTTCCTTCTCTGCTCCCACCAGTTTCTCTACAGCAGACATGTCCAACCGGTCGATCGCGATCTACTGGTCGATGGTGGGATGTCCCTGGTCGATCCTAGTCAATAGCTCAACAACTTTGGGTCAAGCCTCCCCAATAAAAGCTCAACAACTTTGGGTCAAGACTCCCACCCAAAAAAAACTCAGCAACTTGGATCAATCCAATGAAGAAGAAGAGTTTGGATTTGATATCCCGCTTTATCACTACCCGAAGGAGTCTCAAAGCGGCTCACATTCTCCTTCCCCTTCCTCCCCCACAACAAACACTCTGGGAGGTGAGTGGGGCTGAGAGACTTCAGAGAAGTGTGACTAGCCCAAGGTCACCCAGCAGCTGCATTGGGAGGAGCGGGGAAGCGAACCCGGTTCCCCAGATTACGAGTCTACCGCTCTCAACCACTACACCACACTGGGTAGATCACTGCCAGTTTTTTTATGGAAAAAAAAATTCCTTCCAGTAGCACCTTAGAGACCAACTAAGTTTGTTCTTGGTATGAGCTTTCGTGTGCATGCACACTTCTTCAGAAGCGTGGGAGTAAATTTTTGTGGTGGGAGTAAATCCCAGTCTCTTGGGAGTTGGACGTGCCTACTCTAATGCATTACCCATCATATTCACTCTGGGGAGAGAAGGGAGAAGATTGCAACACCATCCCATTCATACTATGATTCCTGATTGGCTGGCTTCACCCATGTGATTAATTCGGGAAGGAGGAAATTTCAGCCACGGGGTGCAAACCAGATTAGAACCAAACAGGATTAAAGAGCATACTGGCATAATAACAAATTGTTTGTGGGAAATATTTCTGTCCCATTTGGGGACTTAATTTTGAAACGGAAACAGGTGGTGGGGATATTGCCAGTGGAATCCATGGCTGGACCAAAAGAGGAAGAGATTAAGTAGATAAAGAAAGGGTTTTTTAAAACAAAAACAAAAAACACCACGGGTGCAATATTTAATGGCCAAAAGTCCATTATATTTAATGGCCAAAAGTTGATTATTATTTAAACGGCCTCGGTCCTGTATACCTGAAGGAGCGTCTCCACCCCCACCGTTCAGCCCGGACACTGAGATCCAGCGCCGAGGGCCTTCTGGTGGTTCCCTCGCTGCGAGAAGCAAAGCTACAGGGAACCAGGCAGAGGGCCTTCTCGGTAGTGGCGCCCGCCCTGTGGAACGCCCTCCCAGCAGAGGTCAAAAAGATAAACAACTATCTGACATTCAGAAAATACCTCAAGGCAGCCCTGTTTAGGGAAGTTTTTAACCTGTGATATTTTAATGTATTTTAATATCTGTTGGAAGCCGCCCAGAGTGGCTGGGGAGACCCGGCCAGATGGGCGGGGTACAAATAAAAAAAATATTATTATTATTATTAAAAGTGGATCTCGACTTGCAGGTTGGAGGTGAAAGTGGTCCTCCGGTTTGCAAAATGGTAACGACCCTGCCTCGAATCACCATTCACAAAGCACAGCTGCCAACGCAGAGCCAGGAGGAATCTTCATTAATCAGGAATTCAATTAAGTTGAATAGTCATTATTAATTTTATAGGCATTGCGTCTAAGGGAAGCCGGGGCAAAGGATGGGATCCGGGAGCCGTTTCTTCAGTCGGCGCCCCGGGTCAGAGTTGGGGAGGCAGCAATGTCTGGCCAGTTGAGATATTAATGAGATGCCTTTAGGTGCAAATGATAGTTTAAGAGGTGTTACTTAACGGCAGCGCATCCCGTACAAACACCCACACGCCGCCGTGTGCCTCTCCTGGAGAGCTGTCCTCCTTGTTAGAAGAAGTAATTAGAATGTAGGAACACTCGCTTTGACACTTTAATAAAGTACCTGGCATCATCAATTTGGTATTTAATAAAAATAACATGGAACATTCATTGCATTTTGTACAGCGTTATGTGTTTTTTTAAATAAAACAAACCTCAAATTTTAAGGAATCAGGGTACCTCTTCTCCTGCGGTGTCTCAAGGAGCCCAAAATCAGTGGCGGGTTTGCTTTGAACTGCAAGACGTGGGAAACAGGTGGTGTTGGGGAGCTGCTGGGTCAAAGGAACGCAGGAAGCTACTTACACCAAGTCAGGCACAACACTCACAACCCCATGTTTGAAGAGAAAACATCAATGATGTGATATTTGTAGAGGAGACCAAGAGGATCAAGGGTCTGGAAGCCAAGCCTTATAAGGAATGGTTGAGGGTGTTGGGTATGTTTAGCCTGGGAAAGAGGAGACTGAGAAAAGAAAGGACAGTCATCTTCAAATATCTCAATGGAAGATGCAGCAAGCTTGTTTTCTCCTGCTCTGGAGGGTAGGACTCGAATCAGTGGCTTCAAGTTACAGGAAAGGAGATTCCAGCTAAACATCAGGAAGAACTTTCTGACAGTAAGAGCCAGTGTGGTGTAGTGGTTAAGAGCGGTAGACTCATAATCTGGTGAAGTGGGTTCCCATCTCCGCTCCTCCACATGCAGCTGCTGGGTGACCTTGGGCTAGTCACACTTCTCTGAAGTCTCTCAGCCCCACTCACCTCACAGAGTGTTTGTTGTGGGGGAGGAAGGGAAAGGAGAACGTGAGCCGCTTTGAGACTCCTTAGGGTAGTGATAAAGTGGGATATCAAATCCAAACTCTTCTTCTTCTTCTTCTTCTTCTTCTTCCATTGTGGTGTAGTGGTTAAGAGTGGTAGACTCGTAATCTGGAGAACCGGGTTCGCGTCTCCACTCCTCCACATGCAGCTGCTGGGTGACCTTGGGCTAGTCACACTTCTCTGAAGTCTCTCAGCCCCACTCACCCCACAAAGTGTTTGTTGTGGGAGAGGAAGGGAAAGGAGAATGTGAGCCGCTTTGAGACTCCTTCGGGTAGTGATAAAGCGGGATATCAAATCCAAACTCTTCTTTTTCTTCTTCTTCTAAGAGCTGTTCAACAGTGGAACGGTCTCCCTCGGGAGGTTGTGGACTCTCTTTCATGGGGGGGGGGGGTTTAAGCAGAGGTTGGGTGGCCATCTGCCATGGATGCTTTAGTTGAGATTCCTGTATTGCTGAGGGTTGGACTAGATGACTCTTGGGGTCCTTTTCAACTCTACAATTCTATGATTCGATGAGACTTGGGACAGGACTTTTGAGGGTTGTCCTCCCCTGGTCGCACCTCCCTTGTGGTAAGGTAAGGATAAAGGTTAAGGACCCCGGGACGGTTAAGTCCAGTCAAATGCGACTATGGGGTGCGGCGCTCATCTCGTTTTTCAGGCCGAGGGAGTGGGTGTTTGTCCACAGACAGCTTTCCGGGTCACGTGACCAGCAGGACTAAACTGCTTCTCGTGCAACGGGACACCATGACTGAAGCCAGAGCGCATGGAAACACAGTTTACCTTCCCGCTGCGGAGGTACCTATTTATCTACTTGCACTGGCGTGCTTTCGAACTGCTAGGTTGGCAGAAGCTGGGACAGAGCAACGGGAGCTCACCAACCTTCCGATCAGCAAGCCCAAGAGGCTCAGTGGTTTAGACCAGTGTTTCCCAACCAGTGTGCCTCCAGATGTTTTGGGACTACAACTCCCATCATCCCTCGCTAGCAATACCAGTGGTCAGGGATGATGGGAATTGTAGTCCCAAAACATCTGGAGGCACACTGGTTGGGAAACACTGGTTTAGACCACAGCGCCACCCGCGTCCCCTCCCTTGTGGAGAGCTCCCTTGACCCACTTCTCTGCAATCCTTTTAACTGGTGCTTCCAAAGACTGGACCCGGGAGGCTCTTTCAGCTGAGCTGCCAGCCCATTTGCACATAGGAAACTGTAGAAGGCAAACTTTAGGTCCATTTAGCAATGCCTTCCAGGTCAGCGGTGCCCTAGCTAGAGGCCTTCCTTGCTCCTGCTACCTGACTTCTTAAACTGGATCTCCTAAGGAAGGAATGAGCCGGAGACTTCTTGCATGCAAAGCATGCACTGCCTCACGTAGGAACATTATATATTTTTTATTTAGAGCATTTGTACCCTGTTCTTCAGCCCAAAAGGCTCCCAGAGCAGCTTGCAAATGATCAAAACAAGGCAGTCCCTATGCACAGGCTTACAATCTTAAAAAAACCCAAAACACCCAGGGCACATGAGGGGAAAGGGACACAGAGGGAAGAGGGGAATGAAAACCGAACTCTGTTTCTATGCATGTCGTTCCTCTATTCAGCAGTTGGCACAGTTCAGGGGCAGGAGATTCCCGACGGAACTGGGTCTCCTGCAAAATGGATGGAATGAGCCTTCTGCTTCCTAGCTCTCCCACGGAGGCAGTCTTATGGGATGAAACTTAGGGGGAGAGGAGGCCTGGTGAAGCTGGCCTGACGTGGCAGAGCCGGTGGAGTGAGCTCTTCTTCCCAGCTCTCCCACTGCTGGAATGGCTGCCCCCAAGGGACAGAGGAAACTGGCATATACTCAGGACCGGTGCTGGCAATTTTGGCGCCCTAGGTGAGGGGGCGGGCCACGTGACGTCATTGTGTATGACGCACGTTGCGGAGCGGTGCCCCGCCCCCTGCTTGGCTGGGCACCCCCCGCCGCCGCGGTTTGCTTGCTCCGCCGCTGGTTGGGGCGGCGGCGGGCGGCAGGCTGGCCAGCGCCCCCTCCATTTTGGCACCCTCGCCGCCGCGGTTTTCGCCCCAACCTGCTTGCTCCGCCGCTGGTTGGGGCGGCACCGGGCGGCGGGGGGTGGGTGGCAGGCTGGTCAGTGCCCCCTCCATTTTGGCGCCCTAGGCAATTGCCTAGTTCGCCTAAATGGACGCGCCGGCCCTGCATATACTGTACCAAGCCAGACCATTGGTCTAGCTGGTTCAGTATCCTCTACACCAGGCATGGCCAAACCTGGCCCTCCAGCTGTTTTGGGACCTCTGGTTAAGTACTTAATTCATTCCGGAGGTCCGTTCTTAACCTGAAAACGTTCTTAACCTGAAGCGCCACTTTAGCTAATGGGGCCTCCCGCTGCCGCTGCGCCGCCAGAGCACAATTTCTGTTCTCATCCTGAAGCAAAGTTCTTAACCCGAGGCATCTGTAACCTGAAGCATACGTAACCCGAGGTACCACTGTAGTCCAAAAAAGGCATTCATTCTTCCATAAAACACTCATCATTAGTTTCTCTTAATTTTGCTGTTAATTTTTGCCACTTCTGCACAGTCCATTTTCTTACTTATCCTTTATTCTTTGGTGGGAACTTCTTCTTCCTTCCATATAGAATCCTAGCTGCTGTTGTTACATACATAAACAACGTCAACCTGTTCGGGTGGATTTCTACCCCTATAATCTCTGAGTTTTTCCTTCCACACCACCTCTGCACAGCTTCTAAGGTGCTACTGAGAAGCCCTAGTTCAACCTCCGCTCAGCAAAGGAGATTCTCCACCCCATGACATTGCAAGAAGGGAGTTTGAAGGAGAGGCGGGTGGAAAAAGAGTCCCTGTGCAAGAAGTGGAAATCTTTTCAGCTGGGGAACCTGAAATCCCGTGAGGGAGACCGGTCACAAACCACCAATGTTGCCAGCAACGTTAACTGAATGGCAACTCCCAAGCCTTCCCGTCCCACCAGACTCTGTTTCTATAGCAATTGGCACCCATGGCAATGCTATTATGGGATGGTTGAGCAAGTAGATCTCTCTGGCTGGAGCCAGTGAGCAACAGGGATGCTCTCTCTGTGAAGCACAACAGGATCCCTTCTAAGCCTTTCTACAGTTCGTAAATAGTTCAGGAACAACTAGGGTTTCTCATTCCTGCACGGACATGGGTGGTGCTGTGGGTTAAACCACAAAGCCTAGGGCTTGCTGATCAGAAGGTTGGCGGTTCGAATCCCCACGACGGGGTGAGCTCCCGTTGCTCGGTCCCTGCTCCTGCCAACCTAGCAGTTCGAAAGCACCTCAAAGTGCAAGTAGATAAATAGGTACCACTCCAGCGGGAAGGTAAACGGCGTTTCCGTGCACTGCTCTGGTTTGCCAGAAGTGGCTTAGTCATGCTGGCCACATGACCTGGAAGCTGTACGCTGGCTCCCTCGGCCAATAAAGCGGGATGAGCGCCGCAACCCCAGAGTCGTCTGCTACTAACGGTCAGGGGTCCCTTTACCTTTACCTTTACATGAATATTCCCTCCTTCTAAGGCCACTTTCACCCCATAAAATTAAAGAACTGTGATACTATCATGCAGAGGGTAGAGTGACCAATGCAGTCACACACTGGAGACGGTGTCAAAACAATGCTGTAGAACAGAGCGTGAGAGAGAGGGGTGCAGGATTGTAGCGTCGCACAGGGCACCATTGAAATTTGAGAACCCAAAGTCAGCCACTGCAATCATGGCTTGCTCAAAAGAATACCACTTTAAATGTATGGCATGAGCAGTCTCCAGTACAGCATAGGACTGAGAGGCAAGGTGGTGTAGTGGTTAGAGTGTTGGACTAGGACCTGGGAGATCAGGGTTCAAATCCTCACTCAGCCATGAAGTGGGGAAACCCAGCCAGATGGGCAGGGTATAAATAAATTATTATTATTATTATTATTATTATTATTAAGCTCACTTGGGGCAGCTGCTGCCTCATAGCTCTAACCCACATCACAGGGCTGTTGCGAAGATTAAGTGGGGAGGAGGAAAACTCTGTATGCCATCTTTATTATAATTAATTTGATTTATATACTGCCCTTTATCTTGAACTCCTTGGAGGAACTCCAAGGAGTTCAAGATAAAGGGCAGTATAGGATTAAAATAAAATAAAAATAAAAGGGAAGTAAAATAAAATAAAAAATCAAAGGGCAGTAAAGGATTAAAATAAAATAAAATATCAAATTATCTCATATAAGGAAGGCAGGGGGGAACTGTGGGGCCATAAGAGACCTGCTATTGATCTGGTAACAACTGATAAATCAAATCATGACATGCCTTCCCACCCCCACCTCCCCGTGCACCCAAAGGACCCCCACCCACAGATCTTTGCATCAAGACACCCATGTGCTTCACTGCTCTGCCATTGGCTCCTTCCTATCAGAGCAGGAATACCTGCTGCCTTTCTGCAGCAGGTGGGATAGAGTCAACAGCATTTCCTTAAAGGAGGCTGCCTGTTGCACCTCTGTATGCTGTGACACTTCCCATCGGACAACGCATCCAGATCAGGGGCTCATGCAGAAGCTGTGTCAGGTGGAGTCCGCCCAGGAGGATTGGGAGAGCAGAGCAAGGAATTGGTTCAGGAAGCAGAACCACGGACAGCTCCAAGTTGGTTGGTCAGGTGTCAGGGGGAGCAGGAGAGACAGTTACCTATAGGCTGAAACTCTCTTTGGCTGTTAAGGTGTATAGTATTCTTCCTTCCAGTGAAGTAATCCCCATTGAACTGAGGATTTACTCCTGAGTAAACATGCAGAAGTTTGCACTGTAAGCCGCTATCTACTATTATTTCACCCATTGCTGATGCCTTGTAAACTGTCCTGTGATCCCTGGAGAAAGGGCAGTGTAAAAAAATTGATAAATAATATACCTGCTGCTGCTGCGCTCGGGTCCTGCTTGCAAATTTCCTACAGGCATCTGATGGGCCACTATGAGAACAGGAAGAAGAAGAAGAAGAAGAAGAAGAGGAGGAGGAGGAGGAGGAGTTTGTATTTGATATCCCGCTTCATCACTACCCAAAGGAGTCTCAAAGCGGCTAACATTCTCCTTTCCCTTCCTCCTCCACAACAAACACTCTGTGAGGTGAGTGGGGCTGGGAGACTTCAGAGAAGTGTGACTAGCCCAAGGTCACCCAGCAGCTGCATGTGGAGGAGCGGAGACGCGAACCCGGTTCCCCAGATTACGAGTCCACCGCTCTTAACCACTACACCACACTGGCTCTCATTGGATGGGCCATTGGCCCGATCCAGCAAGCTCTTCTTAGGTATGATGGGATAAAATATGTCTCCCTGCAATGAATGGATAGAAGATATGGATAAACTCACAAGACTTGAACAAGTTGCGTATAAACGTAGACTTGTCATGAACAAATTCAACGATATTTGGAGATCATTTGTGTAAACACTGTATTAGGAAAAGTTTAGGGTAAGTATAAAAACAATCCTGTAAGTTTATAAATGTTCTTTTCTTCCCTTTACCTTTTCTTCTTCTTTTGTCTTATAATACTTTTTATTTTTTAAAGGGGATAATAGTGCCCCCCTGCCAAAGAAAATTTTGTGGTGACACGTGGATAGGAAGAAACAGTGGCAACTTGCTCTTTGTGTGCTGGAAGAAGAGGCGGGGAATGCCAATCTAATAAGGCAAAGCCGCAATAACCGTTATAATTAATTTAAGCAAGAGGCCTTATGATGAAGCGACACCCAATGCATTCCGCTCCCGTCCAGGAGCCAGGCTCATTTTTCCAGTTAAGCTATGGGCTGTGCTAAAGAGAGTCGGAAATTGTGGGGGAGAAGAGGTATTTCAATATTTCATATAATTTCATATACCTTCTAATATCTCTCCTGCTAATTTCATTATGCAACATAGTCAGCACAAGTGATATAATTATTGAAAAGTAATTTCGCAATAAATGGATTTAAATGTGTTCGAGCCCACGGTAAATTCAATCTCTCGGCAAGAGGTGGCTGGTGCAGGCTGGGAGGAGGCAGCCAGGATGGTGCAGGGTGAAATTCGAGGCTTCCTCCGTGTCCCATGTCGGGGCTCTAATTACACCAACTAATAACATCCACTTTAGATGGCGACTGATCACCAGATAAGCTTCTTCCTCCCCCCACCATCACCCTCCTGCAATGAAATTTCCTCCTCCGCAATCTCCTCTACGCTCTTGAATTACCGTAAGTCTCATTTGGTGACCAGTTCTGAGAAGATCTCTTGGGTTAGTGGTAGCTGGTTGGCCCTGCTCTTTTGGCCAGCCATCGGAACACTCCAGGACGGCTTCTGTAAATCTGGGACTGTCCTCAGGAAATAGGGACACTTGGAGAGTCTGGGTAAATGCAGTTACCTGGGAGTAACTCTCATTGGTTAGGTGCATCATACATAGGTTAGGTGCACCACTGAGTTGATAAATCCATTAACTAAATCTAATTACTTTTGTATGTGGGTGAAAACAGTGCCTCTGAAGTGAGAAGCATCCATTCTTTGTTTTCAGATGATAGATTCATGTCAAAGCAAGTATTGTCTCGGAAAAGACTTGCCCTCCTGCATGAGAGAGATGTCAAAGTGTCCCTTCTTAAAATGGCACTTGCCATCTGGAGTTTTTAAAAATACTGTTAATAAAAATAATGTTTGGGTTGTTGATGCTGGGTTTTGTTTTTTTTAAAAAAATAATCTGCTGCACATTTTTAATTGATTTAAAACACATGCCACGGATTCCTCTAACAGTTAGGTTCTAACTAGGGATGGAGGAGAAATGTTATCCAGTTCACATTTAAAGGCAACTTCTCTACGAAGAAAAGTTGTAGTGTTGGACATTTTATTTATTTTATTTTATTTATTTTAAAATAGTTTTTATTTGGTTTTTCACACGAATAAACAAAAACCTAACATAACATAAATCACATATAAAATACAAATACAAAATACAACAAAAACAAGCATCATATTTTTCCTTTCCTCTTTCCAAATCATCTTGGGGTGACTTCCTCCAGTCTCCCCTTCTGCGTTTCAATGTCAATCATCTTTAGTAATTTCCTCTCATCTTTCCCTTGTTTTTTGTTACCTTACTAATGTTTTGGTCTTATCATCTCTTAACCATACATCAAACATTACTTATTTAATCCTAATTCTACTCTGTAGGCTATTACCTCTTCCAACTTTTTCCTAACTTCCAATCTTACAATAGTTCTTTATATATACTTTAAATTTAAATTTTAAAGTGTTGGACATTTTAGTTCAGGAAGAGGTTTAGTGAGAGGTGACACGATAGAAGTTTATAAAATTCGGCATGCCTTGGAAAATGTGGATACAGAAAAGAACTCATGGACAGCCAATGGAGCTGAATGTAGGAGAATTCAGGGCAGATTTTTTAAAAAAGACTTCTTCACACAGCACTGAGTTAAACCGTGGAACTCTCTGCCACAGGAGGCAGTGAGAGCCACCAACTAGGATGGCTTTAAAAGAGGATTGGACAAATTAATAGAGAAGGCTGTGAATTGTTACTAGCTATTCCACCAGGCAGTGAGAAATGGAGGCAGTGAGTGATTTTACTTTCTTGGGTTCCATGATCACTTCAGATGGTGACAGCAGTCACGAAATTAAAAGACGCCTGCTTCTTGGGAGAAAAGCAATGACAAACCTAGACAGCATCTTAAAAAGCAGAGACATCACCTTGCCGACAAAGGTCTGTATAGTTAAAGCTATGGTTTTCTCAGTAGTAATGTACGGAAGTGAGAGCTGGACCATAAAGAAGGCTGATCGCCAAAGAATTGATGCTTTTGAATTGTGGTGTTGGAGGAGACTCTTGAGAGTCCCATGGACTGCAAGAAGATCAGACCTCTCCATTCTGAAGGAAATCAGCTGAGTGCTCACTGGAAGGACAGATCCTGAAGCTGAGGCTCCAAGACTTTGGCCACCTCATGAGAAGAGAAGACTCCCTGGAAAAGACCCTGATGTTGGGAAAGATGTTGGGCACAAGGAGAAGGGGATGACAGATGACGAGATGGTTGGACAGTGTTCTCAAAGCTACCAACATGAGTCTGACCAAACTGCCGGAGGCAGTGGAAGACAGGAGTGTCACGAAGAGTTGGACACGACTAAACGACTAACCAACAACAACATTCCACCAGGCCTATGCAAGTAGTTAAGAATGTATTCTTCCACATTGGTTAATTGATGTCTGTTTTTAACTTTTTATGGTTTTATTGTATGGTGTTTTTATCCCTATGAAATGCTTTGACACTTACTTATTGTGACATAACGTACAGAAATATTTTTTTATAAATAAACAAATCCTGGGCGCTGGGAGTTGTTAAGAGGCCCCCTCCCCAAGCTGCAATTCAAGCATCTTTGAGAAACTAGTTCCCAGAATACTTTGAGGGAAGCCATGATTGTTAAAATGACATTGTAGCACTTTCAAATGTGTGGTGTGGGTGTGCCTTTCCCATGCCCATTTACTTCAATGGATGTGAATAGCTCAGTTGGTTAGAACGTGGCGTTGATAACGCCAAGGTTGCAGGTTCGATTCCCGGATGGGACAGCTGCATATTTCTGCATTGCAGAGGGTTGGACTAGAATTCAGGGGTCAGCAACCTTTTTCAGCAGGGGGCCGGTCCACTGTCCCTCAGACCTTGTGGGGGGCCGGACTATATTTTGGGGGGGGGATGAACTAATTCCTATGCCCCACAAATAACCCAGAGGTGTATTTTAAATAAAAGGACACATTCTACTCATGTAAAAACACGCTGATTTCCGGACCGTCCACGGGCCGGATCGAGAAGGCGATTGGGTCGGATCCAGCCCCCGGGCCTTAGTTTGCCTACCCATGGACGAGATGATTCCCAGGCTCCCTTCCAACTCTACAATTCTACTCCGAGTAGGATGAACACTGGATGCTCCTCCTGTTATGTTCTTTTAATGTTTGTACATTTTAAACTGAAGTAAGGGTTCTTGTTTTCGTAATAGATACAGGCTTTTAGGAAAGGTAATAAACTAACAAAACTGAACCAGCCAACTGGTGCCCAAAGTGAAATGAGGATGGCCTGATTCACAAGTCACCAGATCCAAACTTTTTATTACCGGGGAAAGAATTTGTAACGAAGCCCGACGACAGAACTTTGTGCTGGGAAAATGTTATATTCTCGCCTCGCCAGTGAAAACCCCTTCCATTGCAGCAGCCCCCAATAAACTTTTGTTTGGGGATCCTGTTAATTTCCAAACCAACCCGTCAAAGCTGTATCCGATACAGTCATTAAAAAGAAAGGGGTGTGTGCGGTTGTTTCATGTTATGCTACTAATTGCTAAACGTTGAGGGGTCTCCTTCCTCTCTCCTCTCCTCTCCCCACCTCAACCCCACATCTCTGATAAGATGCTTTTCTTATTTTGCAACCTTAACCGCCAAGGCATCCCTAACCGTTTGGGGTTTTTTTTTCTTTTTTTCTTTTTTAAAAGAAAACCTGTAAATGGCAAGATTGTGCAAATAGCACTCAGGTCATTTGCATAAAAATTGGTTGCAAAGAGCAATTAGCACTTCATTAATAATCAATGAAGTGCCAATTTACACATTGCCCAAAAGCAAATTGTAAATTCAATTTGGTGGAGGGTGGAGAAAACCCAGGCTTGGCAACCGAAGTGGGTGGCTGGCTGGCGCAGAGGTCTGCCCAGGCAAGGTTTCGATCCGACCTCCAGTGCGAGTCTGCTCCCACCTCACTTGAGACACCGTCTTCTGCAAGCCACAAACTCCGTATCCCCTGGCCGTCTGTTCTTTCTGCAGCCATGCGCCAGGATTGCCAGTAGCCCTGCATTCGGATCCAGAAATATGACTTCACCAAGTTGGGGTGGGGAGGGCAGTTCTTTCCCAAAGGGAATCTAAACCAGGAAATCAGGAATGGATGCAAAGAAGAAGAAGAGTTTGGATTTGATATCCCGCTTTATCACTACCAGAAGGAATCTGAAAGCGGCTCACATTCTCCTTTTCCCTTCCTGCCCCACAACAAACACTCTGTGGGGTGAGTGGGGCTGGGAGACTTCAGAGAAGTGTGACTAGCCCAAGGTCACCCAGCAGCTGCATGTGGAGGAGCGGGGAAGCGAACCCGGTTCCCCAGATTACGAGTCTACCCATCTTAACCACTACACCACAATGGAAGAAGAAGAAGAAGAAGAAGAAGAAGAGTTTGGATTTGATATCCCACTTTATCACTACCCTAAGGAGTCTCAAAGCGGCTCACGTTCTCCTTTCCCTTCCTCCCCCACAACAAACACTCTGTGAGGTGAGTGGGGCTGAGAGACTTCAAAGAAGTGTGACTAGCCCAAGGTCACCCAGCAGCTGCATGTGGAGGAGCGGGGAAGCGAACCCGGTTCACCAGATTATGAGTCTTAACCACTCTTAACCAGGGTTTATTTCTGGAACGGATGCAGAATCAAGATGATCAAGGGTCTGGAAACCAAGCCTGATGAGGAACAGTTGAAGTAGTTGGGCATGTTTAGCCTGGAAAAGAGGAGCTAATGAGATGTGATAGCCTTCTTTGAATATTTAAAGGACTGTCACACGGAAGATGAAGCAAGATTGTTCATGGCTCAGTCAGTAGAGCGTGAGACTCATCTCAGGGTCATGAGTTTGAGTCCCACATTGGGCAAAAGATTCCTGCACTGCAGAGGGTTGGACTAGATGACTCTCATGGTCCCTTCCATTTGTGTTCTCTGGTTCTCCTGCTCTCAAGGCTAGGACCCGAATCAATGGCTTCAAGTTACAAGAAAGGAGAATCAACATCAGGAAGACCTTTCTGACAGTAGGAGCTGTTCAACGGTGAAACAGTCTCCCTCGGGAGATGGTAGAGTCTCCTTCATGGGAGATATTTAAGCAGAGGTTGGATGGCCATCTTGCCATGGATGCTTTAGTTGAGATCCCTGCATTGCAGAGGGTTGGACTAGATGGCCCTTGGTGTCCCTTGCAACTCTACATTTCTACGATTCGATGATTCTAGGTTCAGAGGCAATCTATCTCTGAAGACCAGATCCAAAGGACAATAAATATTTTTGAGCAGGAGATGGCTCTTGCCTTCATGTTCTGCCCCTTGTAGACTTCCTTGGAGGCAACCCACTGCCCACAGTTTGAAACCAGGTCTTGGCTAGATGGACCACCCATCTGATTCAAGATAGGCACGGATTTCAGGACCTCAGAAGTCACGAGTGCTTATTCAGATCCCTGCATTGCTGCAGGTTGGACTAGATGCCCCTCAGGGTTCCTTCCGACTCTAGCATTCTATGATTCTGAGAGGCCCAGGAAACGTGGAAGGTTTTTAGGCAGCGTAATAATAAAATAGTTAATAAATCTAAGCGGCCATTTAGTTATTGATGAAGTAAGAGGAGCTGTTTAATGTGGAAAACATAAGCAAGATCGATAGGAGAGAACACAAATAACTGAAAACTATTGACACGTAAGTATTTTAAGCCTAACTGCAGCCATATGCACTTTCTGAGGGTATCTCACCTTCTAATAGCACCCTAGAGACGATGGGGTTAATTGATGCAGCTGTTTACTCGCAGCTCACGTGAGGAATCTCCCGGGGGGACCTGTTATTAAACTAAAGTGTTTAATGAAGCACTAAGGAGCGAAGTTCCTAATATCAAAGGAAATTAAATAAAAAAGAGGAACAAACTTCTTTCCTTTTTTTCTCTCTCCTTCTGATGATGGGTGTCTCAGAGCGATCTTAAGCGTTGCATCCTACAAGTTCCCCAGGCGAGAAGTTGGGGAGACCCTTGCTTCCACCGCCTCGAGAGGGTTCTCCTCTGAAACAAAGAAGGCTGGAACAAATCATACAGAGCGAAGGATGGTATTCAGGCGCAGGAGATGAAGAAAAACACCGATTGCAGAACAGGGTGCAGGATACAGTTTCCTTTTTTTAAAATAAAAAGTTTCTAGTCCTTATGGATGCAAACATAAGCTCGAATGTTTCTGTTGAAATATCAGGCGCTAGATTGCTGAGTTTAAGAGTCAGATTGTATCTTCATATGTCTCACTATGGCCTTCCCCAACCTGGTGCCCTCTGGATGTTTTGGGCCAAGCTCTCGTCAGCCTCAGCCAGGACAGAGATCACCAGTTGGATAAGGCTGTTCTGCCCTGACGGAAGTGGCTTTCTAGGGTTTCAGAGGACAGTTTCCTGAACCCTACCTGGAGATGTCAGAAGAAGAAGAAGAGTTTGGATTTGATATCCCGCATTATCACTACCCGAAGGAGTCTCAAAGCGGCTCACATTCTCCTTTCCCTTCGTCCCCCACAACAAACCCTCTGTGAGCTGAGTGGGGCTGAGAGACTTTAGAGAAGGTCACCCAGCAGCTGCATGTGGAGGAGCAGGGAATCAAACCCGGTTCCCCAGATTACGAGTCCACCGCTCTTAACCACTACACCACATTGGCTCTCACAGAGGTTGAACTTGTGACCTCAGGTGGTGTGCAATTGAGCTGCAGCCATAGGCATAGCCAGGTGGGTGCAGGGGGGGCAGCTACCCCCCTGAATCAAGTAAATAAATAAAAATACATAACTAACTGCCCAATTGCATCACAGATAACTAGGTTCTGCCCCCCCCAACACAAAGCCTGCCCTCCCCCTAAAATAAATCATGGCTACGCCCATGGCTTCAGCCCTTCTCTTAAAAGTGGAGGAATAAAACTGCCATTAGGTGAGGTCAGTGCCGGATTTACGTATAAGCTAAATAAGCTATAGCTTAGGGCCCCACTCTCTTCCCCCCCCCCCAAAAAAAAATATAGGCACCCTATATATAGAAATGAGCAAACCAGTGATATTTGAGGGAGCAGGTTAGCAGGCGGGGGCCATTATTTACACCATAGGAGCCTACACAACACAAAACACTGTTGCTGTATGTAGGTTTTATTTTATTTGTTTTTTATCTTATATTTTGGAAATGTACATCCAGGTTGTTTTTTCCTTTATTTTTTGGGGGGGGCCCCCCAAGAGAGTGGGGCCCTAGGCTATAGCTTGTTTAAAAGGTAAAGGGACCCCTGACCATTAGGTCCAGTCATGATCGACTCTGGGGTTGCGGCGCTCATCTCGCTTTATTGGCCGAGGGAGCCGGCGTACAGCTTCCGGGTCATGTGACCAGCATGACTAAGCCGCTTCTGGAGAACCAGAG